>JANQAP020000553.1:5305221-5321642 GCA_026874005.2 Erythroxylum coriaceum | reverse complement strand
AGAATACCTTATAATATATTATTAATAAGTCAGAATGTCAGTACAAAAGTCACATATGACCATTGGCCTAGGGCACAGTACTAACATTTCTAATGTTACTACTTCTCGGTTAATCACTACAATTTTATAACCTAAGTTGGAATCCAATCAAACACTACAGTACATGGTATTGTTACACCACATGAATCGAGAAAGCAAGTTCTCGTTTTGACTCTTAGGCTCATGTAATATTTCACGAATAAGCCTCATAGGAGCTACATCATGGGTTTCCAACCCATATACCATCCTAGGGGTTTATTATTCAAAGGATCATCCATAAGCATCAAATTCATGAAAAATTACAATAAATCCTTATGTTATTCATATCTCAATTAGATGCAACGATTCTAAGAATATTGCAAATAATAACTTAAAATCCCTAGGTCTCCTTTAAATTGTCACAAAACATTTCACACAAATAGGGGTATTATTAAACCAAAACATATGATACACAATAGTTGGACGAATTACCTGGACAGATGGACAACGGCAAATTACAAAGAAGAAGGACGAAGTTGGATGCTTATCAACGCTCTTTAACACAAAGCAGGGCCTATGAAAGTATACCAATGCCAAGAGAAATTTTGTGTCTTAAAGAAAGCATCTTAGAGATAATCTTATACAAAATATTGCAATATAATATATATCCAAAGTCTTGCATGGTTGAGGAGCTCTATTTATTTTATATGTGGCATATAAATGTCTTATTAAATGCATTAACTTACTTATTGGCATCAATGTTCAATAAGGATCTTTCAATATCAATATTCTTGAATGGTTCATTATTAGCATGTTAATTAGTGATTAAATGACGGATAAAGGTTCTGTTAACTTAAATACTACATACATTTTAATTGGGGCAACCTAAGGTGTTCTTGGAAAAGTTTTAAGCTAGTTTTATTAGATTCTTGTCCTTACATATAATTCCAAAGCTATCTTTATATTGATGTTGCAAAAGCTAATAACCGAACTATGGAAAAACTTATTATTAATGTTGCAAAAGCTAAGAATTGAATTATGGAAAAACTTAGTATTTTAGATAAGTTTAAGGTTTATAATAATGGTGGACATTTAAAGTAACTTTAATTATTCAAAGGCCTATTACTAATCTAGGGTCCACTCGAATTCCTTAGCCTTTCATAAGGTTGTAAACAATTCTTCTAAGTTAGCAACATGATCTCCTCCCACATTTATTTTTACAACTATATTATTGACATATTTTAACATATTTCTTCCTAGCTGTTTTCAAAAAATTAAGTTGACTAACATTTAGTATGTTGCTTACGTATTATTTAGGCTTAACATCACTAATTTACAATAGCAGATAACAAAGGTACATGGTAAATGATTTATTTTCTTCATTGTTTCATTCATCTTGGTCTAATTTTATTTTAACTTGCCATTTATAAACTTAGGTTCTGTTGACCTAAAGTAACATCCACTAATAACTCATTCTTTGAAAATGAGAAGTTATCTTTTGGACATGCCTTGTTTAGGTATGTGAAATACATGCATATTCTTTATTTTTATTCAGTTTTTGAACTATAAGCATGTTGACATTCAAACTAAAAAGTAGTGAGTCTCTTATTAATTTTGCAGCTAAATACAAAACATAAGAATTTAACTCAATTATAATAGAACTTTCATTGAACACTTTAAAGACGTCATAAATTCATCCCAAAGTAAGTAAGAAAATCATGTCTTTTCCCTTTTTTAACTAACATTAAGACATTCCCACTAAAATTCATAAAAAGCTAATAAGTGATACATTCACAAGTTGCTGGCTCAATACATATAATAAGTATGAGTATATACATACCCTAGTGAAGTTGGTGATTCTAAGAAGGCCTAAAAACTTAAGTAGGAGAAACAAAACTATGTCAAAGAAAGTACAAATTATAAGTTATCATAATCAAGAGGAGAATAACATTAGAGCTTGGACAATGGAAAACTTCCTTCTCCATTTGCATACTTAAGTGTACTTAACAAAGGACATCAATTAAGAAAGGATACATCCATATATGGAATTATAGTCCTAATCAAAAGCTAATTAATCTTCTTTATAGAGTTAGATCCAAAATTTACGAGGATATTTGAAGTCTAACTATACTTCTTTAAGGATTTCTTATGAAGGGGAAACACTCTTACGTATGAATGTGAAATCCATGCACATTCATGATTTTCTATTTAGTTTCTTAACTATAAGCATATTGACAACTTAATTAGGTTAATTGACTTCTTTTATAAATATCACTTCAATTCAAAGCAAAACATATGAAACACTTTAAACCAATCGTCAAAGAACTTTCATCGAATACTTTATAGACATGATAAATTCATCCCAAAGTAACTAAAAAATCATGTCTTTTCCCTTTCTTCACTAACAATAACACATTCAAACTAAAATCCAACCACTAATAGTCCAAACAAACCCAAACAATTTATGTATCATTACACAAGGCCTCGAACATGCTTTGTAAACAACATCATTTGTTCAAGCACTAAAAAAACCCAAGAACAAAGATTCAACAATTTACCTCAACCGACGATTCACCAGAGACAATGGAAACAAACAATGGCATATGGTGGATTCGCAATGAAGAAGACAGAAGGACAATGAATGGAGAGAAAATAAAGAGGAAACACACAAGAAAGGAGAGGCTAAAAGAAAACAGGAGGTCAGATTGTTTGGGTTAAACAGATTCCAAACAACGTTGTTTGTTGTTAAATAAATGACATCGTTTCTGCTTAATTTGTTTAGGCCACAACATTTGGCAATGCTTTTATAATTTTTCACCAAATGTTAATAAGTAGAAGAAGATTTGGCTACCAAATTACAAAATTGTCACCTTTTGTTAATTTTTTCATACTCCAACATATGGTGGAGATCTCTAATTCATTGTCAAATGTTAATTAGTAGCTAAATATTTAGATACCAATTTACAAAATCATTGCCCATTCAGTTAAACAGAAGCGAAAACATGGTCGTTTTCGCTTTATTTGTTTAGATGCTACAACATTTGGCGATGTTATGAAAAATTGTCGCCAAATGTTAATTAGCTGAGGAAGATTTGGCTACAAATTTACAAAATCATCGCCCTTTCGGTTAAACAGAACATTTACATGCTTCAACATTTGGCTACGTTATTGAAATTCATTGCCAAATGTTAATCAACATAACAAGATTTGGCTACCAATTTACAAATTTGTCTCCAATACTATACTTTTTTATAAATTTTGAAATTTTGCTAAATTTTTATTATATCATAAACATAAATTACTATAGAATTTAAATATAATAAATACAATTTTGTGAGACCACCTAAAATTATGAAATCATATATATTAGAAGAGATTAATAAAAAGTAGAAATGACATTTTTGCTAATTAAATTTATTTTTACACTTATACAATCATTGTCATTAATATTAAATTTTATCTTTGAAATGACATTGTTGTTGACTACATTTAATTTTAAGCTTATAATAGATATTGAAGAATATTAAATTTGATTTTTATGAATATGATATTAATATTTCATATTGATTTCCATATTTTACTTGCTATTATTATTATCGTACATGGTAATTAATATAATGTTACATGAACGTATAGATAATAATTGTAACTAGTATAATGATTTATGAATCAACACTTCTAATATATAAATTTTTTCATATCTTACTTATGTAATATATTACTTTATTTAATCATAATTTTTATTTATTATATAAAAATTTCATACTGTTACATATAATCTATATGTTATATATAATTATGTTAGGAAAGGTGAAGCCAAATAGTAATGGCATACCATTTGGCGATGGATTTTTGAATCCTCGCCAAATGGTATAATTCTTCCGACTTAATAAAAAACGATATCATTTAGCTTAACAACAAATGATGTTATTTTCTACTAGGTTATTAACATGAAAACAAAGTTGTCTTCGTTTTCGTATTAGTCATCGCATTTTCTCTTCATAATCCATCAAACAAGTGTTGTCTCCTCATTTATGGTCATCTCCCATCTTCTGGTCATTACCATCGAAGAAATGTCATCTCGTGTGTTGGTACATATTGTTCTTCGTTTCTGTTACCGATAACCCTCCTTATTGTGCTCTATTTTTTTGCTACATTTTGAAGTTTATATGGGTTTTTTGTTCTGCAAATGGTGGATAGGTTTCCCTTTCTGTTTATGTTTGTAAGATGGTAAATTGTATTTTTGTGTTGGATGTATATGGGTAGACATTTTTTTCACCTTCCGTGCTTGTTTGATGAAACCCTATAACTATTTGATGAAAGGTTTGTTTTAGAGAATCAACGCCTAATTTGAAACGAATGTTTATGTACTAAATCTTTTAGCATACATACATTTCAATTTATTGAAAAATATATTTTATGAAACCATATATATAATGGACTAGCTTAAAACTAAACAGCTAATTATTAAGAAAAATTAAAGTTAAATCACAATTACACAACTACTTACATTAAAGGATTTTACAAAGGATGTTTATGTACATAGAAGTAATCATATTTTGAAGCTATAAAGGATGTTTATGCATCACATAAACATAGTACATACACACTTAACATTCTCAACCTTATCATATGAAGATATCTCACTTGATAGATCACAAAATTAGCAAGGCGAGAATGTTGGAACATTCAAATAAGAATTCTTCTATTGACCTTTCAGAATAAAACTATTGACATTAATTCAGTGTGGAATGTTGACATGGTGACTAGTTTTCAATGGTAAAAATGAGCTTTGCTGGGAGAAATGTGACAAAATTCTCAGTAATGAAGTACAAATCGATGTAGAACAAATCTCCTCATCAAACACTAATCATTGTTTGCCTTCTATAGTGGACCATCTTCTTCAAGTTTTTTAGTATCATCCGAACTACCTCTCTTCCTTTATTATCTATATCCCACTTTTTGTTTTGAAGCTATAATATGAACATCAAATTTTATATGCTATATGTTGTGTTAAGCTTCCTCCAATCTTCAAAAGAACATAGATGGAAATGGAGGCGTTGCGATGTCTCGACGGTTCATATAAGATTAGGGAAATTGGTTGTTTCAGAATAGTGGTCGATTGTTAAACCTATGTCTGTTCATTATGACGATGATGGAGCTTATCAGTCGAGTATGCATGCTTTCGAATTTGGGTTCCTAATACTGTTTGATTTAGTTTTTATTGTTTTATAATATTTGCTCATTAGGTGAAATGCTTGCTACATGCAATTCATCTAATACCGTTAGCCATATTGCATCTGGGAAATCGTTCACAGTATCTTCTACAAATTTAGTTAAAGCAAAGAAGTTGTTGGAAGAGGGTGTCAATAAACTAGTCCCTGAGGGAAGATCTTTAGTTGTTTCAATTGATAGCTTAGAACGTGCAAGGAGACTTCTTGGGACTCCAGACATTGGGAACCCCTTTACTAGATCTCCCGAGTCTAATGTCACTTGAAATCTAAATAAATAATTATTTCTTTTACTGTATAATGGAATATTAAGCGTGAAACTTTATTTATTATTTGGTCTTAAGAATTATTAAACTTCTAATTAACATCTTCTAGTACTTACCATATATCATTATACTATATTGCTTACCATATTTCAATATTTATATGTATTATTATTTTATTGTTAATAAATAATATTAACAATAATAGTTAACTTAAATTTATGATATTTTGATCTTAGTACCATTATAATTTTAGCTATGATTCTCTTTTTATGCCCGAAAAATTTTTACTTTTCCAAATTTAAATAACCTACCATGTGTTTTTCAATAATATGTTTAAAATTTTGAAAATTTTAGATACAATTATCTTTTTAGATGCTCCATTCTATTTTCATGAAATTTGTGTATGAACAGAGGTATAGTACTATGTACAATAATATGAGTTTAAACAAATTTATAGAGTTTGAACACATTAGCTATTTAAACAAATTTATAAATAAGGCAAATGAAAAAATATGAAAAATCATATAAAGGTTAGTTATAATTAACCTTAGGATTATTAAGTACACTTAGTATTAAAAAAATTATCTTTTAATCAATATTGTTTTTAAAAATACTATCACATAAAAAAATTCATCAAACTTCTCTTAAAAAATTATCATCTAATATAAATTATTTAACATAAACTTTTGACGACGATTTCACATTTCATTGCCAAAAGCATTTTTGTGACAAATTAGTAATTTTGACGTGAAAGGCTAGCCATATGATGATGATATTACTAAGTCGTTGCAAATGGTAGCCCATTTTGCAAGATTCTATTAAATAGTCACAAAAAACATTCGTTTAGCAACAATTTTATGAATCGTCACAAAATGTCAAACTTATTGCGACAAATTATTAAATCATAACTAAAAGGTGTTTTTAATTCGTCACCAATTAATACATAGCCAAAACATACATCTATCGTAATGCTACTACTAATTGTCATCCATTCACTTTTCGTATTCTATTTCTATAAACCTCTGCAGATCTAATCTGCTGCTCCTTATCTAATATACTCTTGCCTGCCAACCAACCAAATGCCTATATATGATAAAATAATAGAATAACTAACCCTTTTGAGTGTGTTTTATTAAAACACGTGTAGACAGTAATTAGTCACGTAAATTACGTGCATAATCAATCTTTTGGATAAAAATACAAGCATAACAAAGTCAACGACCATCAACTTAAATTAAAAAAAAAGGGTTCTTTACGTTCCAACTTTTGTTGTTTGCAAGTATCAATTTTTTATGGAAATTATTTAGAGATAAAACAAATATTTCTTTTCAATAAACAATTGCAGTCACCTTTAGGATAATTTCATTTAAAAGTTATTTTCCCTTAACGAGAAGAAGGATTTATAATTTGAAATGTCGATTTTAATCTGACAAAGTCTCAATAACTTTACTTTTGCAAATTTCAGCTATTTTTTATATTGCAATCTTATGAGAATTGGATTTGTAATACCAAAGAAATTCTTGTTTTTCTTTTCTATAGATACAACGTTTAGTTGGAAAAAAGGGGTTAAAAGTGTATTTTAAATCTCAACATTTACAGCAAAATATAAAACAAACCCTAAGGTTTCGAAACATTCAAATTAGGCTTCACAATTTTGGCTTGGTCAAAGCGATGCCATTTTAAATTTTTTTAAAAAAGTAATAACCCTTGGACTAGCCCAATCCATTCTCATCCCCAATTTAAATTGAACCTCGACATTTTCAAAACATTTAAAACAGATCTAAGTGGATGTAAAGTTTAACGGAGTTAACTTTCAGTTAGGTAAACGTCATCTCAATGCTAACGTGACATTATTTTTTATTTTTAAATAAAAAGTGGATCTCACTATTATATGGAAAGTAGAACCTAATGTATAAAATATAAAAATATGGGTCTATTATCACGTGACAAGTGGGACTTACTGTTTGAAATGTATAAACAACAGCTCCACTGCCACTTAATTGCGAGATTCATTTTTTATTAATTTAAAAATTAATTATGTGAATGTGGGTCTATTTTTTATTTTTAAAATATAAAAATAATGTCATGTAAATACCACTCGGGCTACCCTCAGTTAGAGGGCCACAGGGAACATCAGAGGAACACCAGATCTCATGCTTATAAATAGATACCATTAGAGATTAGGGATAAACAAAGCAAGACTGTAATGTAAATTCCAGGTATCCTGGCTGAGACACAAGCCCTTTCTCTCAACGGGCATTAACTTTTAAGGCTTGCCTTTTAGGAATCTTAAACTCCCAATCTTTCCTGGCCTAAGAATGACCTCAAATAGGATCTATGGTTTAAGACTTTCTAATACATAGGATCCTCATGAAGAAGCAAGTGTGGAGCATACTTATCTTTCTATATGACTATTAGAACATTATTCAAGAATCAAACTTTCAAGAGAGAATAACTTAGAAAGAAGCCATAAAATGAAAAATGCACAAACTTCTATTCATTCAAAGCTCTTACTACAACGTAATACAACGTTCAAACTCTAAAATACAATGTGAGTACAACAATGAAGAAGCCTTCCTTTTATAGAGGAAGCAAGGGAATAAAAACAAACAACTTTAAGGAAAAGATTCCATAAGGGTTAATCATACACACAACTTTTAAAAAGCAAATAGTAAAAAGGAAGAATAATTGGGAAACACTGGGCCCCAAAGATTCTTTTACAAGATAAGCATAAATACTTTAAAGAGGAGCTAAAAGAGAATATAGGTCACCATTTTCATTATCATAGTCATTTGTTAGTGAGCAAAAACAATAGAGGAAAATAGGCAAGGGTTTGTTTCACTAGGAAAGTCATACCTGAAGAAGAAAGGCATAGACCTTTCACATTACTTTGAGAAGAGAATTGTTGCTTTGACCGACGGACTGCTTGGGAAATACAAGATTTAGGTAAGCCGTTACAACAAATCCCCTTACCATTGAACGATAAAAGAATGACTTTGGTTCTGTCAAAGTTGATATTAGAAGGCTTATGACTGGCCTTGACTCAACGGGATATTAAATGGTGCGGGGAGTTTGGGCCCTCAACAACCGGTATACTGATATGGGGGAAGAGTCCATAGAGAAACTCTATGCCTAGACTCCTACGGACAATGGGGAATTATCAGCAATGGGTGAAAGTCTGACAGAACAATGTCGCGTAGAGGTAAAAGGCCTACGGGTCGTGAACAATTGAATTTAAAAATTATGGAATTCTCTGCCAGAAAGAAGTGAAGGTTCGACGAAATCCAATAGGACTCACTTTCTGACTTAGACACCGATCGATGCTTCCTTGCCAACAAGAGCAAGGGGAAAAGGCTCAATGGTGAAAAGTGATTACCATGAGACAGAAGATTTTCTTTCTAAAGAGATTCGATTCAGAATTAAACAATGTCTAAGGTCAAATATTGGAATAATTTCAGATAAATTTCGATTCTTTCTTTTTCTATTGATGATTTTCTAATCGAGATACATATATCAAGATATTTGCTGAAGGGAAGGATAAAATAAAATGATTCAGGCGATATATAAAATTAATGAGAAATTATAATCGGGGACCGACAAACTAGTTGAACCTCGTCCAGTAGACTCCCTGTTTCGCTTGTTGCCCCTCGGCAGAATGAGTATACTTAACAAACTGGCAAAACATCGAGATCGATTGATCAATAGGAATATTCATCAGAAGGGGATATAGGCTTTAGAAGAGTAAAATTTCTAGGATAAGGTCCTAGAGAAGTGCATTTTGAAGATAAGGTTGTACGAGTATACTGATTTAGATAGTCCAAGAAGGAATGCAAATCTATCATCATCTGAGTGTGTTCGATAGGCCAATTAACAGAGGTACGCCAATGTTGAACATGATTCAGAGTGCAGAGGTAATCAGATGTGGTTAAACAGTAGGGATGATGGATAATAAAGATAGCATAAGCTTTTTGATCTGCCAAGGAAATATCCCATAGCTAATGTTGACTTAGAATTTGAGACATCTTGGTACACTATTTTGACAGAGGTTAAAACCATTCAAGGAAGGTCCAAAATAGAGACTTAGCATTTGTAGGATCAAAGAGGCATCTATAAACATGAAAAGGAGGGAGAGAAATTGGACAAGCATATTAGGCAGATAAGGCTCATAGATGCCACATTGCTGGTTCGAAAAGTGTATCATAAAAATGATATATAACATGGTATGATGTAACAGAATCAAAATGGGAAGGATGAGGAGGAATATGAAGATTGATGATGGTTAGATGGAGATAAAAGAACAAACTTTGACAAAGAAGAGAGAAAACCTCTTCTAAAGTATTTGGAGAATCTGAAGACAAAGGAGGAAAGGATTTGTGAGTCTTTGCATATTGAGGGAATTCCATAACCGGAAGGAGGAGAGTGATTTTGGTAGAGAGAAGAGGAGAGATTAACTAAAGTAGTGTTTTAGGTCGAGAGAGGAAATCTGCCAAGATGTTGTGGTGCCTTTTGATATGGCAGATGATGAATTTATAATGTGAAAATCATTCTTGCCATCGAAGTAGTTGGCTATCTGGTAGTGTTTATTTTTAGGCTCAAGAATTTTGGAAAAAGTAGTGTTGTCCATTTCGATGACAGAATGATATGGGCTGAGGTGGAAATTAAACTTTTCAATTCCCTTTTTCACCACCAGAATCTCTTTGTAGCTTGCATAGTAATGCTTTTCAAATTCTTTAAACTATCAACTAGCATGACCATAGTAGTGACATTTTTCATCACTTTCTTCAAGAAGAATAGCACCCTAATAATGGTCACTAGCATCTGTCTATAGGATGTGTTGGTCTTTATTAAGAATCTTTAAAGCTGGTGGATCCTAACATGCATGCTTTAAGTGTTGTATGGCTCTGGTTTGCTCTTTACTCCATAATGGTGGATTCTTTTTCAGCAACATTGATAAAGACAATGTATAATCAGCCACGTTGTAATGAGATTGTCATTAGGAAAGTTCAATAATTCACTGGTGATATGTGTGTTGGGCTGATAATAACCATTGTGGAAATGCATACCTAAAAATTCTATTACGGTTGTCCTAATATGGCTCTTTTTTACTGAGAGCATAATTTCATGTTGCTTTATGAGATCCATGAAAGATAGGAATAGGTCCTGATGTTCTTCATAAGCCTTAGAGTATAACAATATGTCATCAATGTAAACTAAAGAACTGTAGAGAATGGGCTTATAAATCTTTGTCATAGCTGGTTGAAATAGTGAGGGGGCAGTCTTAAGTCCAAATAACATAACAGCCCATTGATATTAGACATTCGGAATACAAAAAACTGTCAAGTATCTTTCCGGAGGGTCAATTCCAAGTTACCAAAATCTATCTTTTAAGTTAAACTTGAAGAAGATGGTAGCTTCCTTGAAAAATAGTATTTGAGTACTAATATTCTACAAAGGGAACTTATCATCTTGTAAGAAAGTATTGAGAGGTTTATAGTTAATGACTAACCTCTTTTTCCCTCATTTCTGTTAAGACCTTTTGTTGACATAAAAAACCTTACAAGCCCAATCAGATTTAGTTGGCTCAATTAGTCCTGGTTGAAGAAGGATAACACATTCTTTCTGCGTAAATTTCAAATCAGCAGGGATCATATCTGGATGAGTATCTTTAGTATGATTGATGTCTTCGTTCTTTTTGAAAGGAAAACGAATGAAGAAGTGAGGATTCTTCCTTAAAGGATTGGAATAAGAGAACTGTGCATGATTCTCAAGGCAATATTCCAAAAATTGACCTCTCAAGGCTTCATATAGTGGTGGAACATAAGCTCAAACACATTTCTGAGATCTGTGTAAAAACTAAAGTTGGCATGACATCTGATTCTTGTGGGTAAAATCTATAATGGAGATGCCTTAAAATAGACATCCACTCCAATAAGAATATCTAGGCCAGGTAGATTATTGCCAAGAACCTTGATCCATACCACACAGTTAAGGAAGAAATGAATCACTATTTTCCTTTTAGTAATAAGCCCAATCTTGAAGGAATTGTTGTCAGCAGCTGTAAAATATTCATGATGGGGACTCCATGCATCAGAAGGTAATATGTTGGGCTTCATAATGCTTTTACAGGATCCAATATCCATGTACCCAATAGTTTGAATGGGTTTATCATATTTATCTTAGAACAATAACTGGATTTGAACATAGGGATGAGGAATAGGTTTGGGATCAAGCTTGAAACATAGTTGCTTTGGTTATAACATATAGAGCATTCATCATCAGAACTAAGATAGCAGATGAGTTATCATCCTCATTAGAGGAATCAAGAGGAACAACAAACTTTGTTTCTTCATCTTCACTAGATTGTTCTTTAAGAAGATCTTTAATATTCCCATTATCATAAATGGGCATGATAGCTTCAATAGAATCTAGGAGTTTGATATCCCTTTGTGTCTTATTAGGACATTGACGAGCAAAATGTCCTGACTTTCCATAGAGAAAACAATGATCTTCCTTTTTGGCTTGAGGATGTCTTCTTTTGAAGAATCTGACAAATCGTCGTTGTTTCTTTTTCTTGAAGGGCTTATAGCCTTCCTTAGGAGACACATAGGATTTGTGAAATTTCTTGTAGGAGAACTTCTGGTGAGTATGTTTCTTTTTTATATGACATTCATAGTCTTTTTTCTCCTTACACTTGATCATCAAATAAGGCTTTTTGCATGCCTTCTTTAATAGAGGACCACCTTTAATCATATTTTTGAAAAACATCTATTGATCACATAGGTTGTCAAGAGAAGTTAAAGCGAGCTAATAGATTTCTCCGAGAGATATATCTTTCTTATCTCTTTGAAGTGCAATAATGGTCCTTTGTAACTCAGGTTGTAATTCTTCTGGAAGAGCGAAAATAAAAGTATAACGGAGATTAACATCTTTGAATCCATTAAGAAGATAATAATGTTCCGTCATATGTTAAAAATGTTTATGTAGATCTCTTTTATCCAGAGAACAACACTTCATCTTAAAATACTTTTGTCTAATTTGTTTCTCAATGAGCTGAAAGTCAGCAATGAATTCTTTGTAAATTACACCAAGAAGTAAGCCAGTAGATGTGATTTGTATTTACTGAAGTTTGCGATAATCATCAAAACTTTGCCACCATTCTCGTAATGTATCGGTAAAATGAGAAGTAAACTTAGATAAAATATCCCTTGAAGGACTATTTGGTCGAGTCATTTGTAAGTTAATCCATGCACTGAATTCATAGAGGCACTCTCTATATTTTTTAACAGGAAGATTATTGAATGTAAACCAGGGACCTAAAGTAGGTTTGGTTGTGGAATTGGGGCTAGTGATGGTGAAGTTCCAAAGGGTTCAGTTCCTATAGACTCAGCTTCACTGATTTCTGGCTCAACAGTAGGTTCAAGCATGGTCATCATAATCTAAGCTAGATTAGATAGATCAACTAATTGCTCAGATTCATCAGAAGATGGTTCAAATAGTTCGAAATATTGTTCATCAAAGGTTTGTTCACAAATATCAGAATGATCATAGAGGCATTCTTCATCAGATACAGTAAGAACAGATGTTGATGTAACAGTTGTTATGAACTCTATTTGAGGAGCTTTGTCTTTTCCAGTCGATGGGGAAGGTTGAGGTTTTGGTGGTGAAGAAGGTGGAGTTTTGATTTGCAAAGGCTTATTCCACGGATCAATTGGTTTAGTATATGAAGTTGAAGGTTCAAAAGACCGACCAGGTTTAGGTTTTGAAGGTTTGGATTTGGTAGATTTGGGTTTAGCTACTTGAGGATGAATATGTTGTCTGATCAAAGGATAGTTCCTTTTGAATACATTTTCATGAATGGAGGGATCTACATCCCAGACAAAATGTCTACGATGATGGCTAACATATATAAGTTCTCCATCTGAATTGAAATAATGGATCGGATGTCCATCTTTGCCTTCTTTATATGAGAACACTGGTTGAATCATCATAATAAGACCAGAGGTTGTTGAGGGTCTAGGTTGATCTTCTGTAGGCCTGGTGTAAATTAATCTGACTGAGCCATCTCGAAAGGTTTGAAGAATTAAAGGAGTTGTGATGTGGAAGGAATGCCTATGGTGAGTATGGAACATTTTCAGGTAATTAGTGATCCATTCAGTCGGCATTAGCTTTTCAAGCTCCATTGGTGGTAGCTAATTTGGAATTTGGATGACGGTAGTCTAATCATGAGCTCTGTTTGCTACCCTATACAAGGCATTTGAAGTGGAATTGGGAAAATTCATAGCTATGGCATGATTCTGCAAACGGTAGATGATCTGGTGGTATAGAGTGGCTATAATGGCTATAGGATCTTACTCTGCTCCATTGATTTGGATCTAAACTTGGAGTCATTTAGACAAAGTGGGATCATCTAACCTGATATTGAAATCAAGGGAAATAGTGAGGATGACACTTCCATTATTAAAGGTTGTCAACAGAGTACCAATTAAGGTGGTTTGGTACGTAGTGTAGGCAGTGTCTAGGAAAGATATCCTAGTTGTAGAAGGTATTCCCTTTCTTCCATAAAGGGTAAGAACAAGACGAATAGTTTCAACATGAAGTTGTGTATGGTTCTGCTCTCTCCAAAGAGAGATGAGTTTCTTAGGAATCTCTAGCTTCACATACTGCTCTACAGTTGTAGCTTTTAGACCAAACTGTTCCAGTCTAGAACTTCAGATGATTTCTTTTACTTTTGGACGATGTGTGGGAAAAATAGTTTTTATGCTTCTTGTACAAGAACGGTCACCAGAATATCTACTGTACAACGATAAAGAAGTATTTGAAACACGACTTTTTTCAAGAAGATGGGTTATTTCCACAAGGTGTTCTATACAATTAGATAAGGTATGTTTCACATTAGAAGGGAGATTGGCAATAGAAAGGATAAAAGAAAGATGAACTGGGTCACTAGGTAGAGATTTTTCACTCATGGTTATGAAAGACTCCTTACTCACTCTCATCAAGAATACTATTGTCACAGTCAATAACAATTATGGCTTTAATACCACTCGGGCTACCCTTAGTCAGAGAGCCATAGGGAACACCAGAGGACCACTAGATCTCGTGCTTTTGAACAGATGACATTTAATTGATAGGGAGTTAACTTTGTTAAATTTTTATTTCATTTAAGGTATGTTCTAAACATTTTGAAAATTTTATGGTTTAATTTGAATGCTTCAAAACTTTATGATTCAAGTTGTATTCTATTATAAATGTTATAAATGTTGAGTTTCAAAAAATAATTTTCATGCAAAAAACAGGCATAAAGCTTTAGGTTAGGTCTTTTATTCAGGCGATGACAAAAACTACCTCCCAATCAAATGGAAAAGAAGGGTAACTAAATAATTTTAAAAAAAGGAATGGTGAGGAAAAGGAAGGAAAGGGTGATTAAAACTTAAAATCGTTATGAAACTGTTTTACGGGTGAAAAGTTGATGGCCTGTGAACTTTACCCTTTTTGCTATGGAAAATTGCAAAAAAGGGGTTCTATCTCGAAAATTATGTCATTGTCCTAAAAAGTTTCTAATTGATGGAAACGGTCATATTTGCCTGTGAAAATGAGACACTACATCTTTTAAAAGTATAGTTTTTTAAGTTAATTAACCCTTATATGTTATGCTATCTAGAAAACATCTTTATAATTTTAATATTCTTAGTATTTTGAAACATATATATATGCTCTTAAACAAATTACATTCTTCTCAAATTAATTTCTTTTATTCTAATTAAGTTAACTTAAATGACTTAATTTATTTTATTATTGTAATAATTTAGAATTAGTAAAAATAATTACACAATTTTGTAGAAAAATTCATTTACTTAAATTTTATAACAATAAAAATAATTAAGATTTTTTAATGTTTAATATGTTTAAATTTTCATTATATAAAAAGTAAGTTTTGTCATGCTAATAATATAAACATTATTACACTATACTACATCAACAACAATCTCAGTACATAAGGATTTTCCCTTTGTGAGATTGGAAGGAAGGACATCAATTGTACGTTGCCTTTTTTTTGTATTTTACAAATAAATCATTTCCGTGATTTGAAAAATTGAGCTTTTGTTCACGAAGGAATAAGTATAATGTTATTACACTATGTAAGATAAAAATAATGTTATTACCATATAATAAGTATGCTGTTAACGTTGAAAAAGCTATTAATATTTAATAATTTAATTTTCGGAATATTGACAATCCTGAAAATCCACGTGATGACTTTATAATTTAATCTTGCAATATTTGCAATCGTCAAATCTACATTGCGACCACCGCCGGAATTTAAATTTCTGTTGTAGGAAAAAACAATCAATTCTTGGAAATTGGCCTGTTAAGGCATTGCATAACTTGCACTCAAAAGGTAGAATCGTCCATTCCAAGCGTTCTTACACCCTAATTCGATAAAGTAGTGGAGGGGTAAATTACGGTTTAATTTCACTTAATTTTTTAGAGAGGAGATTCCGTGTTCGGTGCGCACAAGAAATCACCGCATTAGATGAAACTCCTACACTACTACGGCCGAAACTCGAACTTGAGACCTTATACTCAACAACCTCTCTAAAGATCAGTTGAGCTACCCGTGCGGGGAAGGCATTGGATGACTGAGTTCGCTGGAGAGAGAGAGAGATTTGTAGTAGAGAGGGAAACTCAGGGAGTCATAGGATTTTCCTCGAACTATTTGTGGGCTGTCATAATCGCCCTGTTTTATATCATATCCATGGACCCTGTAAAGTTCACCCAAAGGTCAGACCTTTTCAATATTTGCCGGTGTGTTTTGAACGCCTCCCTTTAACGTTCATAGTCTTCCATATAAGAACTAATAGGTCAAAAGATCCCTGCTTTTTGGATCTTTAAAGCACGATCAGAG
>JANQAP020000553.1:5189003-5201175 GCA_026874005.2 Erythroxylum coriaceum | reverse complement strand
AAAGTTTATTATATGTATTATTGAAAATATAGTTGTAAATAGGAGTTACCTTATCATAATTAGGAGTTAATATTGTTTCTTATTTAGGAGTAATGCTGAATATATACACATTTGTAATATATAATCTTTCAGAAATTAAGGGAAATACTTTCTCTTAAGTTTTTCTATAATTTTACATGGTACTAGAGTATTATTACTCTACTTAATGTTAACAAGGATTAGGCCTTGAATACTAGAAAAGAATGTCCCGCGTCCAAACTAAAGCCTAACTTTCAAGTTGGACAATCACAGGAAAAAGGGGCAACAAGAGGCAAGGTATGCACTGTGACAAGATTCACCACGAAGTTTCAGAGTGTTTTGAGCTCATCGGCTAGGGCCATAAGGCAAAAATCATATTGAGCTAGTTCGCGGTTGAGAGTAGGCCAACTCAGGAGGTGAGCAAGCCCTAAGAGGGGCTTAAGCTTTTCATGCCACACAAGGAAAATCTAAAAATAGTAGCAACATTCCAAGTCTATTGAATGAATAGTTTTAGAAACAGTTAACACTTATAGATCATGATAACTCTAAGAAGCTTTCTTGTAAGGATTTTGATAACCTTACATAGATATTAGATAATGGAGCATCCAATCATATGACATGTTGCTTGTATTTGATGTGTGATGTTAAAGAAGCAACACTTGTACCAGTAATTTGGCCTAATGAGCCAAGGCAACAGTGAAAATGATGGGTCAAGTCATATTAAGTCAAGATGTGACTTTAATTAATGTTCCTTATGTACCTAGTTTGATTTGCAATTTCATTTCTAAATGTCAGTTGATTAATGAGTTAAATATTCAAATTCTGTTAACTAATGAGGTTTGTTTGATATAGGACAGTTCCTCGAGGATATCAATTAGCATTAGTAAACTTTAGGGGTTCTTTTACTTCAAGTCTACGAGGCTATATTCAGCTATAAAGATAGAGAGAGTGGACTCCTTCATAGTCTGGCATTGACATCTCTAACATCAGTTAAGGCAATAATTATGTTTTATTCTTGATATTAGTAGGATATATTTTAAGAAAAAAATATCTATGATATGTTTTCGAGCCAAATAAACTCTCCTTTTCTATTGAGTATTAATAATGTTGTAAGTTGTTTTGATCTTCTCCACTGTGATTTATGGGGACCTTATTATAAGGCATCATAGTATGGTGCAAACTATTTTATTTATATTATGGATGATCATAACCATACACTTTGGGTTTACTTATTGAAAGAAAAAAGTGAGGCTAATTGATATCTAATAGATCTTTACAAGTTAGTTGAAACTCAATTTACGAAGACTGTTAAGCGCATACAGAGTGATAATGGGTTGGAGTTTGATTGGGGTTAATGCAAGAATTCTATAAAGAGAAGGGTATTATTTATGAAACTAGCTACACATATACGCTACAACAATATGGGAGAATAAAATGTAAACAATGGAATATTTTGTACGTAGCAAGTGCGATGCAATTTCAAGCTGCTTTGCCTATTCGTTTTTGGGGAGGATGTGTTTTCACTATGACTTATCTTATAAATAGAACACCAATTGTTAAATTGAACAAACAATCACCACAAGAGATTTTTTTTGGTATGGGGTCGTCCTACTAACATATTATAGTGTTTGGCTACCTATGAAATGTGTATAATAATCTAAGAATAAATTAAGGCCCAAAAGTAGAAAATATATCTTTGTAGGATACCTATATAGGAAGAAACACTGGAAGCTTTATGAACTCAAAAATGGTTATTTTTTTTATTCTCATAACATTTCATTTCATGAAAATGTCTTTTGCTCAAAATGATGAACATATTGAATGTTGAATTTAAGATAATAATCACTTTTTTGATGAATTTTTGATATGCCGGACGAGTGATAAGAGAGAAGACAAAATCGAGAGCAAAAATTTGGAATTAAAGGCCAATGCTAGTAATTCTCAAGAGGACATTGCTAGAGCTCAATAAATAGAGAGTAGATTGCAACAAATAACCCGTCAACTAACTCAATTGGAGGACTATATTGTTTATTCTGCCATTACAAGAAGTTTGGGGCCATTTGTAGCCAAAACTTCTCCCCCTTTTTGAAGCCACCATAATGTGATAGCTCTTTAAGTACTCCTTATCCCTTAGCAAATTATGAGAAGTTTGATTATTTTTCTCAGGGTCATCGAGTGTTTTTCACAGTCATAACCTCAGAGGTTGAGCATAGGAGTTATGCAAAAGTTGTGAAAAGTGTAAAATAGCTATATATAATGGCACGAGAGTTTCTCGCACTTGAAACAAATAAAACATGGTCTTTTGAGACTTTGTCGTTTGAAAAGAAACCGATTGACTATAAGTAGGTATTTAAGATCTAGTACAAGTCAGATGAGATTATTGAGCGATATAAAGCACGATTGGTGTAAAGGGTTTCACATTTGTTAAAGGTCTTGATTTTTACAAGACATTTGAGTCAATTGCCAAGCTTGTGATTATTCATATTTTTGTGTTCATAAAAGTTGTGTAAGGTTGGGAGTTGCATCAAATGAAAGTTAAGAATGCATTCCTACATGACAATTTAGAGGAGGAAGTATATATAAAGCTTCCTACTAGATTTAAGAACAAGTAATGAAAACAAAATTTGTTAATTATGCAAGTCAATTTATAGGCTTTACCAAGCTTCTCAAAATTGGTTCACTAAGTTGACCACAATGCTAAAGAAGTATGTTTTAGATCAATCCTGAATAGATTATTCACTATGTACTTTCTAGAAAGGTAGTATATTTTTGGGATTATTGGTATATATAGATGACATCATTTTGATGGAAAACAATACAGTGACATGTTTGACTTTAAAATTGTACCTGTATAAATGCTTCAATATTAAATATTTGGGGGTATAGAAGTATTCCTTCGGGATTGAAATGGCCACTTGTCTACGGAATTATTCTTATGTCATCAAAAATATTCCTTGGTACTTGGAAGCAAATGTAAGGACATTCCAATAAAGCAGGGTCACCATCTAGGCTTAGTCGATGGTGAATTAGTGGCGAACAATTCATCCTATTGGCAGATAGTGGGACGTCTTATCTATCTTACAATCACTTGGCTCGAGATTCGTTTCGCAATTCATATGTTGTAGCAATTTGTTCAAACACTACTTAAAGAGCATTTTGAAGTGGCTATGCACATTATTTGCCATATTAAGAGGCAACCAGATCAGGGCATTCTCCTTTAGACTAACAATGATTTTCCTGACCCCAAGCTTTCTGCGATTCATATTGGGTAAGTTATCTTGTTTCATGTAGTTCAGTGATTGACTATTTCGTGATAGTCGATCAATCACCAGTCTCGTGGAAGATGAACAAACATAGTATTATGTCTGAATCATCAATGAAAGCTGAATACAAGACGATGATTGCTGCTACCAGTGAGATGGTACGGTTTAAGTCTTTATTGGCTTCTTTGAGCATGGTTCATCTTAAACTCATGACTCTTTTCTGTGATAGACAACCTTCTATCCATACAATGGCTAACCTAATTTTTCATGGACCTACCAATCACATAAAGATTGATTGTTACTATGTTAGAGAGCAAGTTTAAGCATGAACTGTTATTATATCGCATATGAGGTCATAATTCCAACCAACAAACATTTTTACTAAAGCTTTATTGCTTAACAAGTTGGACATTTATGATATGCATATCCCAACTTAAGGGAGTATTGGAAATACAATTATAAATAGGAGTTACTTTATCATAACGAGGAGTTAATATTTTACCTTAATTAGAGTTAATGTTTTACCTTATTTAGGAGTAATATTGATTAAGTTAATGTTTCACCTTAATTAGGAAGTAATAGGAGTAATATTGATTAAGTTAATGTTTTACCTTAATTAGGAGTTAACATTTTACCTTATTATGGAATAGTGTTGATTATATATACCTTTGTAACATATAATCTTTCAAAAAATAAAAGGGAATATTTTTCTTCAATTTTCCCTAATTTCACATGTATCTCAGTTAAAGTGTTTAACAAAAACACTTAATCTATTAAGGCATGTGTTTATTTAGAATATTTTTAAAAAATAATTTTAAAACACTAAAGGCTTCTACAATCAAGAAATTTATGTTGAGTCATAATATTTTTTATCCCACTTAAAAAACTATGTTAAAATAATTTTCACACAATTCTATTCATCATTTTTATTTGAAATTTGTTGTTTATTTTTAGGTCAATGTTAGGTAATAAGCTAATATTGTAATATGATAAGAGTGGGATTGAGAGGAAGAGTCATTACTCTACTATAAAGTCATAAGTTCGAATCACAAAAATAACCTCTTCGTAAAAATATAATAGTAAGATTATGTACATCGATGACTTTCTCCAAATTCCTACAAAGTGAAGAACATTATGTACCGGGCACGTTGAATTTGACTTTGACCAGAGTGTGATTTGATGACAATTATTGTGAACTGTATTCTGGCAGACTTTAAACTTTAAAAGGGAACAGAAAGAACGGTGGAAACAATTAATCCTTTGGTAGAAGTACCATGAAACAACAATAAGTGGACCTAGCTTGGGTTGGGCCCTCACGGGCTCCATCTATTATTAGATTTGGGCTAAGACAACTGGTCTGCAGGTTAATAAAGAAGCCTTCTGAATTCTAAAACCTACCCCATTTTCACATATCAAGCAAACACTTGCATCTATGTAACGTGCCACAAGGAAATATATGCCTTGGCCACTGGATCTAAACCGGGGCGGACTCTACAAGAAATGAACAAAGGTTTCTTTGGTACTATCGAGTCTTTGCAAATTTGCATCTCTACTTTCTCCCTACTGTCATAGTAATCATAAGCTACCGTCACTAGACTCCCATCAAGATCTTCCTCAACTTGAAAAATCCTAAGTTTTATCGAAGCATGTAGATACAATGCTAAAAATCTACTAGTTTATCCATTTGTCTCAAGAAAATGGATAAATGAATCGTAAATATCGATTCCAGATTAGTATGTATACGACAAAGACTTAGTATGATATCCAGTTGGTCCCATTACATATAGTATAAACTAAGGCTTTTTGAAGTACTAAAATCTTTAGACGTACGATACATACAGAAGAGATATATATAGATTTATACAAGTCACTGATTCGAGTGGAGTTAGTAAGTTGACGTCTAAAACACTGTCTTCCAACAGAAAGTGGGATCGCTTCAGTTCTTTGAAAGAGGAATATGTCGATGTCCTTGAAATGTCCGCCCTCCACGCCATCTCTCTACTCCACCTCTTATCTTCACGTACTCTCTCTTCTCTTTCCACTCTGGACTAGTTTGTCTATGTAATGTTCTATGCATGATATGGGCTGGTTTTGATCCTTCAATTGATAGCAGAGAAGAGGATTAGAAGGACCAAGATTGGTGTTTCCTGGTGGATGGGGAACTTCAAATCAATTGGTTTTCAAGTTACCATCTTTTCCGCAGATTCGAGCTGCTTCTGGCTCGTCTTCTCTTGATACCGGTACTCTTCATCTATTTCTCACTATCTTCATTTTCTCCATTTGTTTTTGGATCAAAGATATGTTCTTTTTGGTCTTTGATGTGATGGTTTTTAAAGGGGTGACTACTGAATTGGATGCTGTGTCTAGCTTCAGTGAGATCGTTCCCGACACTGTCATTTTCGATGATTTCGAGAAGTATGTTTCAGTTAGTTTATTTTAGCAATGCTTGGTTGCTTCCTTACTCGGGCTATTGTCTTTTGTCAAGTCTAATTGACTATTTTTTGCTATTAAATTTTACAATATAGGTTTCCTCCAACTGCAGCTACAGTTAGCTCTTCCCTTCTTTTGGGTATATGTAGCTTGCCAGATACTGTTTTCAGAGTAAGCACATAAATTAACTTACAGCATAACTGTGAAGGGTGCTTTTAGTAATCGTTTAGATCAATAAAAGTCTCGGTTAGTTTCAGTTTTCTTTATTTTCAACTTGAAATTTCGTTTTTTATCTGTCTGTAGAATGCTGTGGACATGGCTTTGGCAGATTCAACGTGTTCTACTCTAGAACACCCTGAATTGAGATTGTCTTGTTTTACTAACAAGGTTGGATTTCTTGACTGGTGGTTTCCCTTACTGGAGGATTTCCTGTAAATTTGATTTCGGGGATCTAGTTAGGCTGACTGGGTCATTCATGTAGGCTTTAGTGAATGTTGGAGGAGATTTGGCAAAACTAGTACCTGGCCGAGTTTCAACTGAAGTGGATGCACGGCTGGCCTATGATACTCATGGAATTATTAGGAAGGTAACACGTTCAAGAGAATGATGGAATATTTGATTATTCATTTCTGTATAGTGGATGATGTTGCAAGTGGTGTATGGTCCAAGGTAATTGATCAGGATCCTAGCAGGGAGTCCTTAATTTGGGTGGATAACCATTCATTTATATGCTTTCTGATAGTATTTTCCCAATCTTGACCCTGATATTTTGGATGACATATTTTGTCAATAACATAGTTTCTAAGCTGTCTAGCATTATGCCTTTCAGCAAGTCTTGGCATGTCTTTTGATGCCGTGTCTCTGTTGAACTTGCAGGTGCATGACTTACTGAAGCTGTACAATGAAATCAATGTTCCCCCTGAGCGTCTGTTATTCAAAATTCCATCGACTTGGCAAGTGAGTTTCATACAGTAAATAGCAGAGCTGCTGTTTTTATGATTTCATAGATCTCACAGGGCTTTGACCCAAGGAAACTGATAACTATTATCATTTTCTTTGACCTTAATTACTGGATCTTTTATCCAGGGCATAGAGGCCTCAAGATTGCTGGAAACTGAAGGCATTCAGACACATTTGACTTTTGTTTACAGGTAGATTTGTGAAACTAGCAGGATATCCATAAAACTTGCAGTGGAAAATAACAAATGGCATTTAACTCATTAATGTCAAGTTTCCAAGATAAGCAAGTTTTTTATTGTAAAAGGTTCACTTTCATACTCAATCCTTTGGTTTGTTTCACCATAATTGCTCAAAAAAGCAGAGGGAGCAAGTTCTTGTCTTTCTGTGGGAATTCATCATGTTCAGGCCAGATTTCAATGTCCATTAATTTCTTTGGTCTCTGGATTTTCGTGATGACAGTACAAACTACAAACTTGTTTACTAAATCCTTTCCATGTGTTCGGATCAAATTTTTGTTGCCTTTGTATAACATCTATTTGTTTCCTGTTTCTTGATTGTTTGTTTCTCTTAAGTTTTGCTCAAGCTGCAGCTGCAGCCCAAGCTGGAGCTTCTGTTATTCAGATTTTCGTTGGTCGCCTTCGGGTAATTACTCCTTTCACTGATTAATAGCATTGTTATCTCAATAGTATTCACTTTGATTTAATTCTTTAGGTGCTTCTTTGTTTTTCAGGATTGGGCACGCAATCATTCTGGTGACCCTGAAATAGAAGCTTCTTTGAAAAGAGGAGAAGATCCTGGGCTGGCTTTGGTGAGTTAAGAAAGAGATTAGCTTTTCTAGCTCTTCAGTTTTCAACTCTGTATTAGGTGTTCCCTGACTTATTTTATCGGCTTCAAAATTTATATATTCTATCATTTTGTAATGAAGATGTGACTTTAGAAGAGTAGCTACAAGTATGATTCAAAATATGTTTCTCTTTTACTTATCTGTAGATTATTCTTACCTATGAGGAACATTTTCTGTTTCTCTTTTACTTATCTGTAGATTATTCTTACCTATGAGGAACATTTACTCGATATCCTGAGCGGTGATTGTGATATAATAACCTTTATCACTAAGGGGACCTTTACAATTCTTAATAAAGTGAATTATTGGAAAAGAAGCAGCAAATCACAATGCTATTAGCTCCTGAGGTTTAAGGTTTGACTCCATAAATAAGTGGGATTATGATGTGAATGCTGGATGAGGGAGAGAGAGGAAAGGTACGGTGGATATGAGAAATATACTGACAATGACTCTTCTGCCTGATCATTGTGTGACCTTAAATTTGGACACTTGTCACAGCTACCATATATTGCACAGATTAGTGGTGGAGTGATAGTACAAGTGACCATATCCTCCTGTTTTACTTTGTGCTAATATGTCTAGCAACATCTATCTATCAACTGTTGGTGGTCTTGATTAGGAGGCAGAATATTTATTCAACTTAGTAGCATTCTTGTTGCTTTAGTGAAGTGGGATACTTTTGCTTTACTGATTCTTACTTTTAGCATTCCTGCTGTAATTCAGACCTCTCTTGTGATTTGAAGGCTGAAGTATCAATAAATTTCTAAAAAGCGATGCATTGCACTACTTAATTCATAGTAGCTACAGTATAATTTACTTCTTAAAGCATCATGATTTTCTAATCCCATTTTCTGTTATTATCTACAGGTAACGAAAGCTTACAATTACATTCACAAGTATGGATATAAATCAAAGTTGATGGCTGCAGCTGTTCGTAACAAACAGGACTTATTCAGTCTTCTGGGGTAATGTTTAGGTTCCTTTCCTTTTCCCTATGCAATTTATTTATTTTTTCCCCTGGGGGCTTACGAGTCTGGTTTGGATCATGTAGTCGTATTTATAGATGATTACTTTGGACTGCTGAAAATTTTAGTGTACATTCAATGCATGTTCTCGTTTGCAGGGTTGACTATATAATTGCACCTTTGAAGGTACTGCAATCTCTGAAAGAATCTGTAACTACTCCTGATCAGAAGTACTCCTTCATCCGAAAACTATCACCACAATCTGCTACCAACTATAATTTCAGCCAAGAGGAGGTCTGCTTTTCATGCACTGTCACCATTGCTTCTTTACGTATTTAGTTTACTTTCAAATCATATTTATAATCAAAGACCTAGCATTACTCTTCCAAAGCTTAATCTTTCCCTCAAGCTTTGTACATTCGTTTCAGCTTTCTTGTCGCTCTAGTTTCAAATTCATAAACTTCTCTGTTTGGAGAAACAAGATGGCCTCTTTTATCTAGGGCCTTGATAACAGAGGTGTAAGGCTGTGTAAATTGTTGTTTGGTAGAGGCATCTCTACTATAATGTCATCTCCATTTTAGCTGTCTTTATTAGGGAACAGAGATCTTTCTGTTTCATGTGCATACGTTTAGGTATACAGCATCCTTTGAATTTGCACCTCAGATATTTTGGCATCATATTGAGCCCCTTCATTGGACTAAACTTAGTTTAACTCTTTATCTGTATATATTTTCTGATTGATTCTTCTGTTATGTTAAGCTTGCAAAATGGGACCAATTAAGTCTGGCATCAGCTATGGGACCTGCATCAGTCCAGCTTCTGGCTGCTGGAATGGATGGCTATGTAAATCAATCGAAGAGAGTAGAGGAGTTCTTGACAAAGATTTGGCCACCCCCCAATGTGTAAGGCTTTTCAGTCATCTGGGCAAAAATTGGTTCAGCCTCTTGGCAATAAGTCGAAAACACACACACCGAGTGCTCTTCATTCCACCCCTTTTCCTGTGACATGAAATTGAAACCTTTTGCTTTTATATCCACCACAGCATTAGGAATTTCCAAGGTACTTGATTTTTCTCTTGCATGTATGAGCGTAAACCTTCAAGTGAATCCCAATCTGTTGTGTTTGGTTTACCCTAACCCAATAGAAGTGATTCCTTTCTAGTTTTTGTTTTTTTTTGTTTTTTTCAGTCTTAATGGTCCAGTTATTTCTTCATACTACTGGCTGAACTGAAAAAATTAACCCTAAAAAAATAAAAAAGAGAAGAAATTTCATGAAATCCAACATTTTTATAATTATCTTCAATTCTTCTCCGCTGTTTTTCCGTATATAACAGAAAACTTAGAAGGTTGGATATTTGGAGAGTTGCGTCTTGGATACTTAAAGAGTTATTAATTGCATTCTTGGAGGGTTGCTGTACTGTCAACCTTTGGAGCTGAGTTGAGCTTAGTCTTGTTGGGTGGTTAGACTTGTTTCACAGGTATCATAAAAAAGCGAGTTTTCGAAGTTTCTCCTACTTTCTTGCAATTTTCCCTATTTTCTCTTCAGCCAAGCAATCCTTGTTGCTAATGTTGTTCAGCCCTTGATTTCTTCGTGAATTGCTAAGAATTACCATCCAACATGTTAATGAAAAATCCAAGCAGTAGTGTCAGTATCCATGGTTTACACATTCTTCCCTTATTTGACTCCTGCAGACCCGCTCCCCTTTCCTCTCTTGTTGTGGCATAGCTGCTTGTATTTATTCGTTGCCAAGCCAAGCAATGATGAAAATCTGCTATAAGCGTGGCGAAAATGCAATTCAATGGTAATTGCATGGATTTTCAATTCACTCTTAGTTGAGTTTCACTCGAGCGTTGTGTATGTGGAGACGGCAAAGGAGACGTGGATGGAAGTGTAGGAAAGATTTTCAACGAGCAACGCGCCCAGAGTCCACGAACTCAAACGAGAAATCTTACTAATGCAACAGAAGGACTTATGATTCGTAACCTACTTCAACAAAACCAAAGCATTTTGGGAAAATGCTTGCAAATTACCGGAGCATTCCACAATGCTCATGCAGTGCAGCAAAGGAATTAATGGCCAAAAGAGTGGGTTAAAGTTACACTATTTTCTTATGGGACTACACGATCATTTCAATGTGGTCAGGTCACATATCTTAAACTTGTAACCACTGCCAAGCTTGAGCAAAAGCCTATGCCCTTGTGACAAAGGAAGAGAAACAATTAAGTGTTTCTCTCACAAAAGATTCGTAGCTAAAGGTACTAAAATTGCTGCTAATAGGTATTGGTGACAATCTAATTTTATTGTCAAAAACATTGCCAAATTTTCGTAGCTAAAAACTCTAGGCGACATTTTATGCTAATTGATATTAATAATTTTTGCCTACGCTTTAGTTTTCATAAAAAAAAATTGGCGACATTTTGAGGAATTGTCACTAATAAGTTTGGCGACGCTTATTTTTTGTAGCTAAAAATTGTTAATTACGTTTCTAGGAATGTAGCCAAAAGTTTTTAGCTATGTTTTTAGAAACGCAGCTCAGCTTTGTCATCTAACTCGGGCAATTCCAAAAGAAAAATTAGGTTCGATGTTATGTCCTAGTTGTGTAGGTCTTGGATTGTTTGGAAAAAAAATCAGAGAGAAAAGGAAAGTAATGATACAGGGAGGCAGATTTGTCAGAAAGAAAAGAAAAGAAATAAATGCAAAGAGATAGATTTCTGCAGAATTCTCATCCTTTTCTTTATTGATTAGACTTGCTATTTATATAGCATTACTAACAAGGAAATTAAAATAACTAATTATTCCCTCAATACTAGTCGTGGATCACGCCACCCTAAACTAATGGAAAAGAAAGAACAACAACTTAACCATCAATAATAACCCCAGAAATACGTGAAATAAGAAAACTGTAACAAATTAAACGTCTAGTGTCACGTCTGCATGTCCCATACATACGTAACACTCCCTCCCCCTTCAAGAACTCTTGTCCGCGAGAGTGAGGTCGGGGTACTATTTCTGAAAACGCCTGAGATCTTCCCAAGTGGCATCTTCTTTGTCTACACCTAACCATTTCACTAGAATTTCTTCCCTTGGCCTATACTTCCCTTTCTGGATGATCTAACGCTATAGAAGCACGGTTTGGTCTTCATTAAAGGATGGTAAAGAAGCTGATGTTACTGGTATATCTCTCAGAAAGTTTTTAAGCTTGCTCACATGAAAAAAGGATGAATGCACGACCCAAGAGGAAGCTCCAAGCGATAAGCTACAGGACCAAGTCTTTCCAGGATCTTAAAGGGACCAAAGTACCTTGGAGATAGTTTCATAGAGGCACAGAAAGTGACTGTTGTTTGTCTATAAGGTTGGAGCTTCAAATGCATATAATCTCCAATGGAGAATTCCACATCCTGCCTTTTTTGATCCACCAAACTTTTTCCCAGTCCCGTGCTTACCGTAGGGTGATTTTAAGGTCTTTCAATAACTCATCACGTTCCTTCAAGTAAGCATCCACAGCTTCTATTTAAGTCGTTCCTAAAGTATACCGAACTAAGGAAGGAGGGGGTATGCCGTACATAGCCTGGAATGGAGAAATTTTTGTGGTAGAGTGAGTAGCTGTATTATAGTTGTATTCGGCCCAAGGTAGCCACTCTTTCCATTTCCGTGGCTGGTCACTAGTGAAACAGTGCAGATATTGCTCCAAA
>JANQAP020000553.1:5149521-5161729 GCA_026874005.2 Erythroxylum coriaceum | reverse complement strand
CTAAAACTAATTATTAACAATTACCATTATTTTCACACATATTGTGATGTTTGAATTCATAGATTCTTATTTAAAAATTTTACTAAAGCATAATTTTAATTAATTAAAAAATTAGAAATGTCACTTTAGTTGAATAGTTTGAGTAGTCATTCTCTTTCATAAGAATTAACATATTTTTAGAAATTAATTTGCAGGCTAAGCCATTAAGTACGTAGAGTTCAACAATGTATTAGTTTTTCGGTAATGCTAACTAAGACGAAGGCACGTAAATTGCATATGAAAGATTAGCTACTAAAGGAACTAAAAGTATATATTTCAGAAGACTCTAGATAAAGCAACAATGAAAAGGAAAAACAGGCACAGTGGAAATTCAACCCACTAAGCAGCAAAAAAGGGAAATTCCTGCTCTAACATTTAAGCCTATTGGAAGTAAATTAGTATTCTTTTCTCTCCACTTCTATATTTTTTCAACTTGAAATACAAAACAGAAGTCAAACCCTGAATCTCAAAAGCCTACCATTTAATTACTAGCTTCAGTAATTAGACTATTTGGTTAGAGCTTGAAAGCAATCTTTTTTTAACTTGCAACTTGAAATACAAAACAGAAGTCAATCCTTGAATCTCAAAGGCCTACCACTTAATTACTAGCTTCAGTAATTAAACTATTTGGTTGGAGCTTGAAAGCAATCCTTTTTTAACTTGCAACTTAAAATACAAAACAAAAGTCAAACCCTGAATCTCAAAGGTCTACCACTTAATTACTAGCTTTAGTAATTAGACTATGTTATAAGAACAGTCATTATGTCCAATACCTCCAGCCATCATCTTCTAAGCAAAGATGCTAAAAACTGACTACTTGCAAACCACGAACAGAAAACATAAATATATGATTAAGAAATATATCAAGTTGATATGGGAAGCTACTATCATCCAGAGGTGCTTCTCAAACACCAGAAAAGGAAGGAACAAGAGAGGAAAATGTAAACACAGCAGAATGGAACATACATATACATACATATATATTTATACAAAGAAGACCAACAGCATCAGAATGGATACACAGATGACAGAACAGATGTTACTCACTTATTAAAACTTTGCTCTAGCAATTACTCCACTTCAAAGTTCAAATAGTCTTACCGAAATATTGCTATTAGAACAACAAATTGAATACTTGAAAGAGTACATATAACCCAGCTATCAAAATTAGAGATTAATATGAAATGAAGTTCTAACTATTACAGAAAACTAATTAATCAATTCTATTGGATCCTTATCTCCTTATCTGTTAACATATTGAAACAATAACACACAACAAATTGAAGTTCAAAGAGTATATATAACAATTGTTAATAAAGTACATAATAAAGTTCTATTCTAATGGTTACAGAAAACACAATAACAATGAAATTTGAATAAAACAGAATATTGAAACTATCACTGCCTTATCCTTATCTCTTAACAGAAACTTGAATAAAACGGTACAAATTGGAACTCTATATAAATTGGAGCTCTATATGATATGTTCTTCCGTCCTCCTTTCTAATAAGAAAAGCACAGCAGCACCAAGCAAAAGGGTAGTACCCCTTTGAAATAAAAAATTTAAAGCCCAAATTTAAGAGAAAATACAATAACAATGATAAATCTGAAATAGAAAGAACACAAACAATTCATGGCTGAATAAACCAAAACCTGAGCGTGAGGTACATGGGATGGATGTAGACACAATCCCTTCCATCACAGTACTTAGTCGCTAAGGAAGGAGTTTGAAGTTGCTTCAACAAGCTTTTTATCTCAGACCAGCTACGAGAGGTCTGAGAATAGAAGATTAACTTCACAGTAGACGCCCAAAGAGCAACAGTATAACATGACTAAACAAAAAAACACAGATCAAAGTCGCCCTCATCAGTCGCAGTCGCCCTCATCAGTCGCCCTCGCCCTCGTTAGTCGCCCTCGCCCTCACCAGTCGCCCTCGCTAGAGAGCAAAGTCGCCCTCGTCAGTCGCCCTCGCCAGTTGCAAGTTCTGAAACATTGAAGGGGCGACTGGCGAATTAGTGAATTAGGTATATTGTTTGAAAACTGGCAGATTCACCAACAAACTGACCGGTTTTTGTACTAACAGGTTTTTTGTTAAAACCGAACCGAACCACTAACTGGTTCAGACTTTTTTTGGTCGGACTGGTCTGTCTGGTCCAGTTTTTAAAACCTTAGTAGAAACAACATACATAACCAAGACTGAGTATCAAAATCACAGCACCATCCATCCATTTCTAAGGTTAATTTTGTAGTAAATTAAACATTTTATAATCACTTAATTAGTATTATGAAAATTAGATAAAATTTTAAAATTTAAATATAATTTACCCTCAATTTATTGATGCTTTTGTTTTACTTTGGTTACTTGATTTTTATAAAGATGTGATATTTTGATAATTACTTTGTATATTAGACTAATCATAATGATGTTTATCATTAAAGAAAAGAAAGAAAGAATGATGTTAATTTTAGTATTTGTCACTATATTGGTAGACCAAATGAGAGTATATTGTTCAACTAAATTATGTATGAAAGTTTTAAGTTTTTGTACTGAGAGTTTGTAGGAAAATTTGCAATTATACTAGTTAATATATTTGTCAACTAGTATATCTAAAATGTTTTCTAAAAATAAAATTTGACATATTTAATTATTTTATATAAAATAAATAAATAAATAAACAAGATGATAGATTGAGGATGTAAGAGAAGATAATCCAAGATGAAGAAAAGATATTTCACGTTATGAATCAACAGTAGCGGTAAATTAGATAGTGTTTGGTAAACTTTTTATATCGAAGAAGATATTTCAAATACATTATTACAAGTAAAAAGGAGCATACTTTAATTAGACTTTTTAGGGTTTTTTGTTTAATTAATTATTTGTTATTAAGTGTTCTATTAAATACTTAACTAATATTTTTAAGTTTTATAATTTATCGAAATTAGGAAAGAATGGTGGAAATCTTATTTATGAGTTGTGGTGGGGGTGTTATAAAGATGCCAATGGTATATAACAAATTACATGTGGTTATAGATTATGGAGCCAGCATGTGATTCGTATGTGTGTTGGTTTTTATGAATATATATGGTAATTGATGCCTGACCTTTAAAATGGTGAGTTGAGTTTTATGCGTTATGTGTAGAGAGGTTAGGATGGTCTAACAAGACAGATATTTTTCAGTAGCCAAAGCTAATGTATGGAGTTAAATTAGAGCATAAACAAGTTATTTGCAACAAATCTTCAAAGTAAACCTAGAGCAAAACCACTATTTTAATTGTGTTTTGTAAGAAAGATTTGGTGAATTGTGTATAGTTAGCTCAAAGTTTATGTTTAACGATTTTGATGATAACTTTATAATATTTCAACATTCAAATTGAATTTAATTCCTTATATAGGCAACATTATAATTCTTAAAAGAAAATATAATCATAGGATAATTGTTTTCTTTCTTGTAGGAACTCTCTTTATGAACTTACCTAATTAGAAATGATTCCATGACATCCGGAAGAATCTTACTAATTCAAGTAATTAGCTCCGGAAGCCTTGACAGAACGTTTATCTTAATGTTTGAATATCTAAGATTTCAACAGAGATGATATCGAAGATTAAGCAACGACTAGTTGAAGAAAATTTTTATTTAAAGAAGAAGCCACAACATTTGCAAAAAAGAGACACAAACTTGCGAAATACCTTAGTAGCGTCAATATTCTTGAAAGTTATATCAAACTCTTTGTGCCTTAGAAAGTGAAATCACTCTATTAAGAGAGACTATTAAATCCTTTATACATTTCTTGTTGAAAGCTTGTAGGCCTTTGTTAAATACTACGAGTGTCAAAGGTTGAAGAACCTTAAAAAATATGTACTTGTGAGCTTGGAGAGGCTTATGAAAATTTACTACTTGGAGTTTATAGTGAAATACTCAAGTTGAATACTTGGGGACTTGACGTAGGCTTTGTTATAAACTGAACCAGTATAAATCAATTGTTTCACTTTCTCTCTCTTAACTCTTAAATTTCGCATTATAGTGTTTGTGTTTTCAACTTGTAAGAGGCTCCTTCAGTTTTACAATAGACTCCTTCTATTTTATATCGCAAGAGGTTCCTTTCGTTTTTGAAACAATTAACAGGCTCCTTTCCTTTTGAGTGCTAGCAAGCTCCTTTCAATTAACAAGATCCTTTTGTTTTCAACACTAATACGATCTTTTCGAAAGTTGATAGGACCCTTATACTTATAGATTTATTTTGTACATATTATCAATTTTAAAGTACCTTGCCATTTTTTTTACATACAATTCACCCCCTCTTGTGTGTGTTTGCTTTATCATTTGGTATCAGAGTGAGGTTTCACATTTATTTTGTTTTACAACACGTGATAAATCATAACAAACAATTTGAGAAGCCTTGAAGGACAATCCGTCTCAAAGCCTCCTTATTTTAATAGAAACAACTACTCCTACTGGAAAGAGAGAATGACTATTTATCTTCAATTTGTAGATATCGAAATCTGGCAAGCTATTGAGTTAGAGTCACACCTCCTACTACTGATGATGTAAAAGTGTGGATTGATGTTGATAAAAGAAACGTACAGCTGAATGCTAAAGCAAGACATTATTTGATTGTGCACTATCTCTGAAAGAGTGCAAAAAGATATCTGATTTTTCTACAGCAAAGGAAAAGTGGCACAAACTACAAGTCACCTTTGAAGGAACGAACGAGGTAAAAAAACATAGAATAAGTCTTTTAATGTATCAATAGGAAACTATTTTCATGAAACAGGAATAAATAATAGACGAATTCTTTGGACGTTTCATAAACATCATCACTGCCTTGAAGAACTTAGGTAAGATATATCCTAATGATGAGCTTGACTTTCACCCTAATTCTTCCCATTTCATGGTCTCTCACTACCAAAATCACCAAAGAAAAACATGAACCTATCCACACTTTTCATGTACTGCTCGAAATTTTCTAAGAAAAATTTCAGGGTCCAACAGCTTGTGACAAAGATTCTAAGATCACTACCAAAGGAATAGAGACCTAAGGTGACAGATCTAAAGATTGTATAGGATCTCGACACTATCTCACTCGAATGGTTAAGAGGAAACTTAATGATCCATAAAGCCAAACTTAGGCAGGATGAAGGATCCTCATATAAAAGAGGAATGACACTAAAAGTAGCTGATGAATCAAACAAAGATGAAAGCGATACTGAATTGCAAATAGATGGAGATGACGAATTCAATTTCATGGTTAGAAAATATACCCACTTCTACAAAAAGAAGCTTATGAAGAAAAGAGAAGGAAACAAGAAAATTAGAAACAACAGGTTCCTATCAAAAGGGAGCAGCGATAATAGTAATAAACAAAACAATCAAATCATATGTTATCACTGCAAGAAACCTACACATACAAGACCATAATGTCCTCTTCTTCAAAAGGACAAATTAGAAAATAGAAAATCCAAAAAGTAAGCTATGACTGCAGCTTGGTCAGATGAGGGCTTTGAAAACTTTGAAGAAGAAGAGCCTGAAGAAGTCAGCAATGATTGCTTTATGGCCAAATCAGGAGATGATGAGGTATTTAGTCTTACTCCGATATTGAAATTGATGAATTAAGAGATACATGTCATGAACTGTATGATCGGTATAAAAAGCTGACAGTGCAGTATTTCAAAAAGGTTGAGAAGTCCAAAAATAATGATGCATCCTTAATGAGTAAGATTGAATCACTAGAATATGAGAATAAAAATTTGTTGTCTAGAATTATGTCTCTTGAAAATGACAACAAGCAAATAGTCTCTGAAAAGGAATTATTGGAACAAAAGGTAAGTTAGTTAAAGAACGCATTGCTTGAAAATGATTCTGTTAAGGTAAAACGTTTAGAAGAAAAAGTTGCTTCTCTAGAAAAGATCTTGCAAATTTTGTTAATGGTAAGAGCAATCTTGATGTATTACTTGGGAGTGGTAAAGGTGTTTTTGACAAGGCCAAAATAGGACATAATGAAAACAACAATATTAGATCATACAAGAATTTCTTTGCTAAATTCAGCAGTAGCTATAGCCAAAACAACAGGAACCTGACAAATGGAAAAAAATTATAGTAACTATTATTCGTCAGTTTTGTGAAATTATTGTGGTAAACATGGTCATATTAGTCACTCATGTTACTTTTAAAAAAAATGAAGAAACTATCTCAAAAGCATGTATGGAGGCTAAAAGGTAAAACTACTAATGCGAAAGGACCCAGAAAATTTTGGGTACTTAAAATAAGATAACACATTTTGCCGATATACTTCAAAACGAAGACGAGAGAAAATCAATGGATAGTTGATAATGACTGTTCGAGACACATGACAGGTGAAATATCACATTTCAGCTATATTGAAAGGAAAGATGGAGATAATGTTGTCCTTGTCGATAAAAACAAGGCAAAAGTCACTGGAATTGGTAAAATTGGTGACTCTAACTCTGCTTCTATTGATAATGTTCTTTATGTTGATGGATTGAAACATAACTTGTTGAGTGTAAGTCAATTATATGATAAGGGTTATAGAGTTACTTTCTATGCATCACATTGTGAAATTATTGATAATCTTAATGATAGTATTGTATTAATTAGTCCTAGAAATTAGAAGATATATTGTGCTCAACTGAAAGATATGTCTTCATAGAATGTCAAATGTTTTGTTTTTATAGAAAATGATTCTTTTATCTGGCATAGAAGATTTGGACATGCTAGTATGAGCATCTTATCAAAATTGTCCAAAAATGAATTAGTGAGAGGACTTCCAAACCTAAAGTTTGAGATAATTAGATCTGCGAAGCTTGTTTAAAAGGAAAACAAATCAAAAGTAGCTTGCCTCCTAAAAACATTGTGTTTACAAACTAACCACTTGAACTTGTACATATAGACTTATTTAGTCCTACTAGGACTCAAAGCTTTGGTGATAAACATTACAACTTTGTTATAGTAGATGATTATTCTAGATTTACATGGGTTTATTCTCTATCAAATAAAGATGATACATTTGAAGTATTTGAGAAGTTTTGTAAAAAATTCAAATTGAAAAAGGATATTGCATTACAACTATTCGGAGTGATCATGGAGGAGAATTCGATAATAGAAAATTCAAAGATTTCTGTAATGAAAATGAGATATCTTATAATTTTTCATACCCTAGGACTCCTCAGCAGAATGGAGTTGTTAAGAGAAAGAACAAGACTCTCATTGATATGGCCAGAACAACGCTATGCGAAAGTGGTCTATCTCATAGTTACTGGGCAGAAGCTGTGTCAACTACTTGTTACATACTTAACAAGTGCCTTATAAGACTTATTATGAAAAAGACCCCTATGAGTTGTGAAAAGGAAGAAAACCAAATGTCATTTACTTTCGAGAATTTGTTTACAAGTGCTTCATTCTAAATAATAGAAAAGACAATCTTGGAAAGTTCGATGCGAGATCAAATGAAGCCATCTTTTTGGGCTACATTATTGCTAGTAATGGATTTAGAGTTTACAACAAAAGAACAAAGAAAATAGAAGAATCAATACACATAGTATTTGATGAAGCACTACCCTCAACAACAGTAGTTGATTCAGATGATGTAAAACATCCTTTGGCTCCTAAAAATACATCGCAAACTTAAACAACACCTATAGTACCCTCGAAATTACAAGATCAAGAAGGTCCTTCTGAAGCCAAAATAGAGCAAGCTCCTTCCTTTCAGCAGGAGCCTATACAATGAAGAATACTAAGAGAATAGAGAGGTTTGATACACATCAATACATTCTAGGAGACCCCTTTGAAAGTATAAGAACCAGATCATCCTTCAAAAATAACTTACTTGCCCTCATCTCATAATTAGAACCAAAAACTGTTGAAGAGGCTCTTACTGACAAAAATTGGGTTTTGCTATGAAAAATGAACTGAATCAATTTGACAAAAATAAAGTTTGGATTCTAGTACCTCATCTACAAAACAAGTCAGTCATTGGAACTCATTTGGTATTTTGAAACAACCTTGACAAAAATGGTAAGATGGTAAGAAACAAAGCTAAACTTGTAGCTCAAGGTTATAATCAACAAGAAGATATTGATTTTGATGAGACATATGCGTCTGTTCCCATACTGGAATCGATTAGAATTTTACTTGCCTTTGTATGTTATAAAAACTTCAAATTATTCCAAATGGATGTGAAAAGTGCCTTCTTCAATGTATCTATTAACGAAGAAGTGTTTTTTTAGCAACCTCCTAGCTTTGAAGATGAAAACCATCCTGACTATGTGATGAAGTTGACTAAAGCCCTGTATGGTCTAAAACAGGCTCCTCGAGCATATTACGAGATGTTAAGTAATTTTCTACTTGAGAATAACTTTGAAAGAGGAAAGATATAGAAAACCTTATTTATTAAGAAAAAAGATAATGATTTACTCATAGTGCAAATATATATTGATGATATAATATTTGGTGTTACAAATCAATCTTTTTGTGAAAAATTCTCAACATTAATGCAAGGGGTTTGAAACGAGCATGATGGGAGAACTATCTTTCTTTCTCAGATTACAAATAAGACAAACAGAAAAAGGGATGTTCATTAGCCAAAATGAATACATAAAGGAACTCATCCTAAAGTACCATTTTGAGAATGCCAAACCTATGGGTACTCATATGTATACTAGAACTAGACTTGATAAGGATGAAGAAGGCAAGAATACAAATGAGAAAAAGTATAGAGGAATGATCAAGTTAGTACTATATCTTACAAGCTCAAAACCAGATATTATGCTTTGCGTGTGCCTTTGCGTACGCTTTCAATCAGATCCAAAAGAAAGTCACCTTCAAGTAGTCAAAAGGATCTTTCGATATCTTCACTAAATTATAGATTTCAGATTATGGTATCCAAAAACTAATTCTTTTAACATAGATGGCTATTGTGATGCAGATTATGCAAGTGATAAAGTTGATCGAAAAAGCACAAGTGCTCACTGTCAATTTCTTGGAGGATGTCTAGTTTCTTGATCTTGCAAGAAATAAAATTGCACAACGCTTTCAACAACTGAAGCAGAATATATAGCAGTTGCTAGCTGTTGTGCTCAAATCTTATGGATGAAGCATCAACTCTAGGATTTCTCTCTGAACTTTAATCATATTCCTATATTATGTGATAATACTAGTGTAATAAATCTTTCAAAAATCCTGTGCATCATTCTAGGACTAAACATATATAAATCAAGCATCATTTTCTTAAAGATCATGTTTTAGAAGGAACCATTGATCCTTTGCTTGTTAATATTGAAAATCAAGTAGTTGATATCTTTACTAAGCCATTGTCTGAAGATAGATTTTGTGTGTTAAGAAAAGAGCTTGGCATGTGCAGACTATCTGATATTAACTCTGTATAAAGATTCTATGCTACTTCTCTTTGCAGGTATTAGCAAGCTCCTTTTAATATTGACTGCATGTAAAGACATATAATCTAAATCTTCTTAATAACTTTGTCACTATTTTTTGCTTGGTTTGTCTTTACATGCTTGTGATATTTTTTGACGCCTTAGTTACTTTTTCCCTTTATTTTTTTATAATGACAAAGGGGGAGAATACTTAATGACATAATTTGCATCTGTGATATATTTTCAATAATGTCTTGATGATATATTTGTCATATTCAACTATGATATACTCTGCTAATTTCTACTGAAATGCTGTTGAACTTATGAAGTTTAAGTCTGTGATATACAAATGATAGGCTCCTTCCTTTAGAAGTCAGGCTCCTTCTAATTATGATTGTGAGTAAGAACATATAAAGTTTAGAGGTATCTTTCGAAATCCTTTATTATTATTTGAATTTTGAAAAATATATATTATTTCTTGTTATCATCAAAAAGGGGGGAGATTTTTAGCTTAAAGTTTATGTTTAACGATTTTGATGATAACTTTATAATATTTCAAAATTCAAATTGGATTTATTTCCTTATATAGGCAATGGTATAATTCTTAAAAGGAAATAAAATCATAGGATAATTGCTTCCTTTCTTGTAGGAACCCTCTTTATGAACTTACCTAATTATAAATGGTTCCATGACATCCGGAAGGATATTGCTAATTCGAATAATTAGCTCTAGAAGCCTTGACAGAATATTTATCTTAATGTCTGAATATCGAAGATTTCAGCAGAGATGATATTGAATATTAAGCAACGGCTAGTTAAAAAAATGTCTATTTAAAGAAGAAGCCACAACATTTGCAAAAAAGAGACAAAGACTTGTGAAATACCTTAATAACATCAATATTCTTAAAAGTGATATCAAATTCTTTGCATCTTAGAAAGTGAAATCACTTTATTAAGAGAGACTGTTAAACACAATGAGTGTGGAAGGTTGAAAAATCTTAAAAAATATATACGTGTGAGCTTGGAAAAGCTTTTTTTTATTTTTTAATGGGGCGACAATACAGTCATCATTTTTTAGCTTGGAAAAGCTTATGAAAATTTACAACTTGGAGTTTATAGTGAAATACTTAAGTTGAATACTTGGGAATTGGACGTAGGTTTCATTATAAGCCAAACTAGTATAAATCGATTATGTCACTCTCTCTCTCTTAACTCTTAAATTTTTGCATTATAATATTGTTATTTTCAACATGCAAGAGGCTCCTTCAGTTTTACAATAGGCTCCTTTAGTTTTATATCACAAGAGGTTCCTTTTGTTTTTGAAACAATTAACAGATTCCTATTAATTAACATGCTCCTTTCATTTTGAGAGTTAATAAGCTTCCATCGATTAATAGGCTTCTTTCCTTTTGAGCATTAGCAAGCTTCTTTTAATTAACATGATCCTTTTGTTTTCAACGTTAACATGATCTTTTTGAAAGTTGATAGGACCCTTCTATTTATAGACTTATTTTGTTTAAGAGGATTTTATCAATTTTAAAGTACTATGCAAACTTTTTTTAGACACAATTCACCCCCTCCCCCTCTTGCGTGTGTTTGCTTTATCATGGACAACCAATTTTTCCCTACTTAATGTGTGTTACTCTATTGTACTTGTGATTTTAAAATGAAGTTTGAGGATGAAAATGAGAGTATAGGCAAGGTGTAGCATAAAATACATAAAGTCAAATACAATGTCTCCTAAATTAAGAGACATTATTTTAGTTATGAATTGAGATTGTTTTAATTATTTTATAAGGATTAATTTTATTTGTAAAACTAGATAATTAACACTTTTAATTAATAAAGATATTCTTTTAAATTATTTTAAGTATATTGGATTACTATATTGTACAAATTTGTTAAGCATTAGTTCATAGAGGTGATCATAAACTTCCAAACCCACTTGAACCAAGCCAATCCAAAACCATTTTATTTTTCTACATAGAGAAATGTTTTGGTTTCTAAAATTAAAAAATAAATATTTAGTTTGGGTTTAATTTTAGCCTAACTTTAAAAAATAAAGCCAATATTATTTAGTCTACTTTTTTTATTTTTAATAATATTATTTGATTTTTAAATAAATAATTTTCATTTAAATATTCAAAGTATTAAGCATTTTATTGTCCAAAGAATAACATCTTTAAAATCGTTCACTTATTAAGTTATATTAATTTTGATTTCTAGTTGATAAAATCAAAGAAATTTATTTATTGGATTCTTACTTAATTTTTTTAATGCTGATACTTACTGACTTCAAATAATATTTAGGTTTAAGTTATTTCTTTTATGATATTAAAAATTTAAAATTTTTAGTCTTATTAAACACGCACATACACTTACACTTACACATCAATGTTATGAATACCATATTGGACTTGGTACCGGATTGAGTTCTGGTACGGTACGGTACGGTACTGTACTAGTACCGGTCAATACCGGATACCGTTTCGGATAATTTTTAAATTTATGAAATAGTCCCTGAATTTTTTTTAAAATTAGAAAATAGTCCATTGTCATATTGTACAGTTATACTGTATATTTTTAACCCTGTCTCCAAAAATCAAAATAATAAATAATAATTATAATTAATATGAAATAACAATAATTTTTAGATATTTCATATATAAATAATAACCACAATTTATATGAAAAAAGCAATCAGGATCATATAAATATAAAATTAAGAACAAATGAACAATATAAAGTATTCAAAATATTACAATTTCAATTTTCGTTATAT
>JANQAP020000553.1:5132637-5149421 GCA_026874005.2 Erythroxylum coriaceum | reverse complement strand
AATATTTATTTTATTTTAAAAATAAAAATTAAAAAATCACAATAAAAGATTAACTAAATAACAAATTAAAAAACTTTGAAAAAAAGAAAAGCGGGGATTTTCAAAAATTTTGAAAATTTTGCAAACTTAGTCCCTATATTTTTCAAAATTTTCGGTAATGGCCGGTATTTGGCTGGTATTATCAGTATCGGCCGGTATCGACCGATATTTATACCCAGTACCAACTTACCCTAATCTCGTACCGTTTTCTGGCCGGTACGATACGAGATTTACAATTTTGATACACATATAATTAAATAATTATTTTTAGTGTAATACAAAGAAAACAGGGTATATGCACAACTGAGTCAAAGGCTCTTATCATGTTCTAAGCTTTAAGCTTTTTTATTGGTGACTCCGGTAACAACTGTCATTATCTTTCATGCATTCACGTAATAAAATACATCATACATATTCAATGATTACACTCATTCAGTCACATTCACACTCTTTCTTATTCACATTTTTCATCGAACTTTTAGTCCGACATTTAAAATTGAAGTTGAGAACAAATAGTCAGTCATATTCACATTCAAGTAGCGCTTCCAATACAGTCCCAAATATAGAGCTCCTCGGACAATCAATTGTCCAGAATCAACACAATCAATTTCACATTCATAAGATAATTCAAACATAATCTAACACAAACAATTAATTGAGTGAGACTGTCTAGGTTACTCACAGATTGCTCCTGAAGTTATTGCCTCGAAGCTCTGGTAACGTCTAGATGTTGACGTTCCAATTGCTCCTTTATGTCAAGTAATACATACATATATCACCATTTTGCACAATTTTAAAAATGTCTATTAATGTACATATATGTATATGAAATATGCACAATGCATGTTCAATGACATTCCTGGGTATTTTTCCTAGTAAATAATTATTTTTAATGTAATACAAACTATCTAACTATTTTTATTTTAAAATTTTTGTTTAATTTTTTTTATTTTTTAAATTAGGTTTTTTACATAACTAGTATTACTAGTCTAACATTTCAAGTTTGTTATTTTGTTAATCAATAGTTTTTTATGCTCAAATATTGAAATGGTTGTACTTTTACTTAAACTACCTAGTTAATTAATAAACTTTTTAATAAATATTATTTAAAATATGTATAATTATAAATATAACTTTTACTTTTTATATAAATTTCTCATATAATAAAAATATTGTTCTGTTATAAGATTGAAGAAATATTTTTATTTATTTTAATAAATATTAAAAACTTTAATATATTGAACTAATCCAAACCATGAAAATCAAGTATTGGTTTGGTTTGATTTAAATTTTATATGGTTTTATTTGGTTTAAATAAATAAAAACAATTACATATATAGCTTAATTTAAAATTTGATTAAAAAACAATCCAAACTACTTATAACTCATCCCTATTAGTCCAATGGTAAGGAATGTGTCTTCAGGCCATGTCATTAGATGATGATTTGTCATAAGCTTAATACGGTTGTTTATGCTTGAAGTGTAACAAATTAAGTGTTATCAAAGTTTTAGGTTTAAGGTAGGATACGATCTTAAGATATAATTTTATGAGTGGAGGTAGAAAGAATAAGTCATTATTATAATTTAATTTAATTAATAGGGTTTGATTTTTGACTTATATTTTGTTGTCTTATAAATATGAAAAATGACACGGCAATTGGCTTGTACTTGAAATTTGAGGTAGCAACCATTGAAATTCCAATTGGGTTAAGTTTTACAAAAAAACTTATTTATAGAGAAAAATGTGAGATCTTAAAATTTTTAGCACTATTATGTTTATTTTCAAAGATTGATGTGCTTATTTTCTTATATTGAAGTGTTTGATTTCTTATATTCATGTATTTATTTTATTTTGTTTGCTTAGTTTTTATAATGGGCTAATATGTGTGATGTTTATGTTGTTGAAAGACTTAAAGATGTTTGGGGTTATACCATCAAGAAATATGAAAGAAAGATGTTAGTGTCTCTATATCACTAAACCAAACTATGTATGGAAGTTTTGACTTTTATACAAGAATTGCTATTAGTGTACTTTATTAGTTGATCTGTATGTATAAAAACTACTTTTAGAAAATAATTTTAATGTCTTTTGGTTAGTCTTCACACAAAATAAGTAAAAGTGAATAAGAAGAAAAATACGAGGACATAAGAGAAGATAGCCTATAAAGGGGAAAAAACAGAGATTTTAACACAATTAATCAATATTAAAAGGAACTTATGTAGTGTTTAGTCTTGTTCTCATATCGAAAAAAGAATTCTAAATAAGTTAGTATGAGTATAAGGAAGCATACTTCAATTAAGTTTCTAAGATTATTTGTTTAATTAATTACTTATTATTGATTATTGTATCATTTGTTTTAATCAATGTTTTCATACTTTAATTTATCAAAATTAAGAAAGAATGATGGAGATCCTACATAAAGGTTATGGTAGTTAGGATTTTCTAAAGTTAATAGGCTTGGGGGTTTTAATTTACAATTTTAAGTGTGATTATGCACGATAATTACAATAACAACAATAACAACTTTCTAATAAAAATCCCTCTAAGACACGGAGTTTGAGAAGGTCAAGAAGTATGTAGTCTTACCTCTACCTAGTAGAAATGTTGTTTCTGATAGACTTACAGAAAAGGAGAAAAGGAAAGAAAGAAAAAGAAAAAAAAAATTTTAAGAACTTTTTGAAGAGGATAAAAGATAAAAATATACAAAAATAAATGCATAAAATAATAATAAAATAGAATAAAAATAAAGAAATTCACAATTTTAAATACAAAGGTAAAGAGATAAATAATATTAATAATAAAAAATAAAAATAAAACTAAAAGATAATACTAATAAATAGTATAATAAAAATAAATCAATAAATAAACAAAAGATATAAGTAAACAATAAAACATAATAAATCATAAAATAAAGATAAAATTAAGTCAAAAATAAAAGATAAAAGATAAAATAGGTATATAAATAAACAAACAAGAAATAGAATAAATAAAATAAATATAACAAAAAAATTTCAATAAAATAACCAAGGGAGAAGTACTACAAATAAATACAAGATATAATAATCAGAAAAGGTTCAAGAGACCTATAAAAAAGAGAAGGACATCTTTATGTAAGACCCTTTATGTAATATCTTTGACCTGTATCACAATTTTTCGTATAGTTTATGATTAAGGTGTCACAAAAATTGGAGTTGACAGTTTAGGTGTGATAGATATGTATTACTTTTATGGATGCATATATTGATTAATGTGTTGCCCTTAAAAAAGTGAGATGTGCTTTATCTATTACATGTAGTGAGGTGTAGAAGATTTGGTTCAATTGGATCCTAACTATCGACTAGAGCTGACATTTAATACTAGATTGAGACATAAACTAATATGTGTTTAGGGTAAATATTTAGAGTAAAGTTAGAGTGGAAACTAATAAGTGAATTGTGATCTATTTGATACATGTCGTGAGATAAGGATGGTTGAGTTAAAGTAGATATTAATGGTTGAATTTAATGTCTAATTCCATATTAGAGTACAAAACAATCTATATCTGGAACGAATGTTTGAAGTTAAATTGTTGTAGAAACCAATTTGTATTCGGGATGAATATCTAGTCATAATTGTAATATAAATCAATCAGTGATCAAAGTTAATACTTGGCACCTACTTTAGACAGATATATGATATGCTGTGATTGTTATTTGCATCAATGACTACTACATACATTATGCGTGTTATATGATATATATATATTTTTAAGAAATGAATAAATTATATTAACATTAGCAAAGTTAGTTCAACATTACAATGAGTTCTATGAAACTGTCTATCTGTCAGTTTAAAACATGATTAGAAAAGCTAACTGGAGATAAAAAAAACATTTCAGCTTAATTATAAGATTAATACAACATAAAGTTCCATCTATTTTTCATGTCAAGTGAGAGAGAATCTTGCGCATTTTTTGCAATAATAGTAGTTGCAATCTAGTTGAGTATCTTCAAGGCTATTTGGTACTTGTCTTCTGTAATCTTCTTGAACAATATGTTGTTTCTTTCTTCCAAATAGTGTAAATGGTGGCGGTGAATGCTGTTTTGAGTAATATGACATTTTGCTTTCTAATTTTTGTGTGGTTGATGAACCAATTGAAAGATTCCTCTCATGTGTATGTGTAATTGTCCACTACTAACATATGTAGAATTCTGCTTCAAACTGCTTTCGAATATCTACATTGGAATAATAGGTGACTTCTATCTTTAACAAGTTTTGTTTATAATTCACAAGTTGTTTTATGGTGCCAAACCATCTACTCTTGATCCTAAGCTTGTTTTTAATCACTAGCCAAGTGATTATTGAGGCTTTAAGATTTAGAGTTTGTTCCCATAAAAGGTTGTACCATGGAACATCTATTGAATTGCTTGTGTTCACTCTATGACAGAATTCATTTTTGAATCTTTCACTCGAATTAGAGTCTAAATGATCAGGTGTTGATTGGTTTTGCAAAACAGCTACTAGTTTTACGCTCAAAAACTACAAGTATACAGATCGTGACTTGTAGTTAGAAAGCAGATATTAATCCCACAGGGATTGATGCCTAGACACCTCTTAATTCATATTACACTTTGTTTCATAAACGAAATTGTTTAACGAAAATAAATTGGAAAATTAAATTAAAATTAAATGACTAATAATGAGCAATTGACAATACCAAAATGCAGAAAATTGGAATTCAAGGTTTTAATGACCAGAGATCACTTTCTCCCTATCTTGTCTCCCTCCTATTTTATTAATCGAATTGTGTCTCACTTAAGATGTCCAATTATATTAACTACCCTCTCTAAAGGTGTAATTAATTATCCCTAATCGAATTAAATGAAGTTGATTAAGCAATGTCTCAATATACCAAATCACTCCACCAATTTAACTAGTTATTAAGCTATCCTATGGGTGATCAATTAAATTAGCCTAGATCTCTCTTTCAATTAATCAATCAACGTGATGAATGTAAGTCTATTAAATGTCAACTCTCGTTATACGATCCTACACAGATTACCCTACTCAATCTCTCACTTTATTGCAAGGTATAAATATTATCAACATTCATCAAAGACATCTTTCATTCAAATCAATAAAATAGGAGTTTAACAAGATAGTTCAAAAGTAATCCCTAAAAATAAATCAGCCACTCATGGTCTCTATAACATCACTAACATTCAAATATTCTATCTTACAATGACTAGAAGAGATAAAAATCACAGAAAATTGAATAAAGAAAACTCCTTCTCTTCTTTTCCAAAGTCTGGAAATTCTAGTGTTGATGTGCTATTTTCCTAATTATGATTGATGATCCTTGAATCTCCAGCTTCCTTAAGACTCAAAACTTAGATTTTTCACTCAAGGAGGCTCTTCTCTACAGAGGTATCACGTTCTCTTTCTTCCATAAGAGTTTAATATCTTATATAGTCCAGAAAACCTAAAGTTTAATTGAACCCCGCAGATGTTCTTGGATAAACATCCTACGATCGTGGGAATTGGCATGATTCCCACGATCGTGGGATCTTGCAACAGAATGCTTCCTCTTCTCTTCTCCTCTTCAGTTTCTAGCTCAATCTCTAGGTTCCTCAATCTTCATTCCTACATAAAAATAATCAATTCTTACCCTAAATTAACATCAAACATAAAAGAACAACAATGAAGATCAAATTAAACGAAAACATATAAAACGAATCCTAAAATACAACAATAATAAACTATTATGCAAGAAACACATGCCATATATTTAGAAAAACATAGACTAATGCACAACTATCAACTTCTCCATATTTAAATCTTTGCTTGTCCTCAAGTAAAATAAATACAACCAATCAATTCCATTATTTCATTTTCATAAATATCAAAGCATACAATCCCTCAAATTTTAGCCAACTCAAATATCAAGTTACTACACATATCATAACTACTTTTCATTAGTGTACATAAGAAAACTCAACATATAGCACCATCACTCAAAGATAAGTATAGATGCAAAATGAATCTTCCTCACGGTTTTACTCATTTCTCTCAAGTGTTTGATGGTTAGTGTTTCACTCAACTTCCTATAGGAAACTACATTACCATAGGCTTGGTAATACACCAATTCTCCTCTACAATGATTGCATGCATAAATAGATCAAAAGGACTTGTTTAGGGTTGTAATGTGGTAAGGGTTAAGGTGGGTAAAGTGGGAAAAGGGTTTAACATAAACATTCGTAAAGTAAAAAGCGGGTAAAAGGGATAACAAAACATAATTCCGAGATACATAAGTGTTAATATGCTAACACTCTGCATTTATTTATGCTAGTCAAGTGTTCTTCTTTTTTCTTTTTCAACATTTTTTTCATTTTTCTTTTCTTTTCTTAATACATGAAAGAAACTATTAATAAAATAGCAACTAAATACACTGTGATTCAAAAGCAGAAGTATCCTCAACTTATCTCAGTAAAAATTTTCACAACGATCCTAACTAATGCATTACTTAATACTCTACTAAGCTTGTGAATGGGTAGGTTAATGAGGTTTCAGGTTTTAAAATTTTGGATATTTTCAAGAAACAAAATGGTTAAGGTTCAATGAGGGTAGTAAGGGATAATAAAAGGGTAGGTCATCCAGTAGACTCAAACCGATTCAAAGAAAGTTCTAAAGGTAATAACCTAAGGAAGCATCACACAACAAAGAGAAAGAATGACTATAGATGGAGTCATATAGGCTCAATCCTCACATTGGCTCAAATGAACGTTCATTATGCATCTTTACACTACCTCATTGCTCAAATGTCAAATTGTGAGTAAGCTTATGTAACCAACTACTTTTCATCACTCAGCATGGTTCCCTTTCTACTCAAGTAGCTTAATCCAAGTTCAAGCATGCATTCAATCTAATTCCAACTAGCATGACAGAATCTCATGGCAAAGTAAATCATAATTATTCAAGTGTGTGGTTCCATTGCTTAACACAAAAAAACTTGATATGCCTAAACATGCATCCTATTTAATGTAATGCAAATAGTGATTAACACGATGCAATTGACAATGCAATTGTCATCTCCCCACACTTAAAGAACACATTGTCTCAATGTGACAAGGTAACCACAAAATAAAGAAAATGACATAAAACTAAACAAAAATGACAATAAATCAAACAAAAGACAGCGAACCAAACAAAAGAAATCAAACCAAACAGAAGAAATGACACAATTTAAAAGTAAATGGTAAGAATGGCTTATGGAGATTATGGTGGCGAATGGGCTTCAAAATTATTCCTCTGAAAGAACTTGAGGAATTTCTTCTTCAACTACAGCTGTTCCTTGTAGACTTGCCTCATCTGGGTGCCGAGCTTGTTAATTTGCGATGTTATTTGCTGTTGATTGGAGGCCATTTGGTCAAGGATTTGTTGAAATTTATCGACATCTACTGGTGTAGTTGGTTCCTCTTCCATTGCTTCTTCTTGTGGCTTCGAGACCACTTGGGATGTGGAGGGTCGGGAATCGGTTGTATCCTTACCCTTCATGTTCTTCACTGCAGTGCATGTTTGAGAATTTTAGAGTTCCATAAAATAGAGCTCCAAAATTTCAGAGCCCCTCAAATAAGATATGTCAAACATATCATATTGAATTGTACGTACATTATGAGACATGCCAAAATAGGAGCTCTTCTTAGTCACAATACTCACTATCGATCAAAAAATCCTATAAGGAGTATTGATTTTTATTTTTCGATCCATGCACCAAAGGAAGAAAATTCTTTGGCTGAGCATTTATTACTTTCAATTTTATTGAAAACCATTAAACATATAAATTTATGCAAAAGTAAATGCTCAGCACTTCGGAATAAAGTGTTTGGTGCATTTTGAGAGTCAAATTTTGCTTCACCCGTTAGAATTTTCCAGTAATTGTCCACATCAAAGTCATCGTGATCGTCTAAAATTTTTGTATTTGATAAATCAAAAAGTACATGAATGACATGATAATCAAGTTTAAGAACATCGCCAGCTAACCTAAACCAGAATACATCCATTCTAGGATTATAGTATATTGTAGTGAAAAACTCTATAGTCATCATAGGGTAAATAGGCACATCACAATAAATGAATCTATTCTAATCTATGTTCGCAGCTAATCGCTCCATATTTTGCCTCACTCCTATGGTTTCTAATAAGTCAAAATCAAAGTATCGAGGAGTAATCAATTCCCTATCTCTAAGGTCTCAAAAATGCATACCTTTATCCTCCGAATAAATGGAGAATGGGGCACAAAAAGTTGCCGTAAATTTAGGTTTACCTTCATCGGAGACTTGAAGGAGCAATTCGTCGGTCTGTTTCTGAGCTGCCATCTTCTTTGGAGCCATTAGAAGATGAAAACCTAGAAAAGTAAGAGAAAGAGATATGAATTCATTTTTAGAGAGAGAGAGGAAAAATCTTACCCAAATTCTTGTATTTTTGAATGATTAATGCATGATAAGAGTAAAGGATTGAAAGATTTATGAAAAGAGATGAATAAAATACCAAGAATCTAGTAGAAGATGAAGGATTTTAGAGAATGGGAGAGTGAGTTTAGTAGGGCTAGAGAGAGAGCGTGTGAAAATTTGAAGGGTTAATGAAAGAAGAAGAGGGGAGGGAATTTTAAAATTTTCCTCACATAGGATTCCCACGATCGTGGGTTTTCTCTCTAGAAACTTTCTAAAGAGAATTCCTATGGTCATAGGAATCAAACTAATTCCCACAATCGTGGGATTACTTTCTAGAAACTCTCTTGAGAGCCTTCCCACAGTCGTGGGAAACTCACCAATTCCCACGATTATGGGTTGGTGTAATTCTTCCACTTTTAAACCTTCATCCAAGCCTAGCATGAATTCTCAATGATCCCACAACCTACAAACACATCAAAATAATCTTCCCAACAAGAAATTTGAGGAGAAAAACAAGTTAAAATTCAAACAAAATGCAAATAAATACCAATCAAACCTAATCATAACTGAATAAATAAAAAAAACAAGTAGACAAAGACAATCAAAAGAAAATTGAATTACATGGGTTGCCTCCCATGCAGCGCTTCTTTTAACGTTGGTAGCTTGACATTCTCCTTGCACTTAAGGTGGTTCAAATGAATGGTACGGTGGTAGTGTAGAAGTTGATCTCAAACTCTGCACATGAGCTACCCTGGTATGGATTCCACCTTCTTTGTGGTTTTCCTTCTTTCGCCTTCTCCTACACGATTGTTTCTTCCTTAACGCGTTCCCAGGATCCTCAATATCTTCCCATTCTCCTCGGGGTTCAGGTTCCTTGATATCTGTTGGGGGTAAAGGAGAATGATAGTCTTTCTTTGACATCTTGAAGGTTAGTTCACCCTCATCAATGACAATAATCGAGTGAGAAGTAGCCAGTAACCATCGTCTAAGGACCATAGGGGTCGCATCTTTTCCAATATCCAGTATATAGAAATATGCGAAAAAGATGAATCTATCAATTTGTACTTGCACGTTCTTAATAATCCCCTTCGGTTGGTGTACTGTTCTGTCAGCCATTTTCACTAATATCTTCGTGAGCTCGGGCTCTCCTAATCCTAACTTCTGACTAAAAGTGTAGGACATCATGTTGATACTTGCCTCCAAATCCTCAAATGTCCTAGTTACATTGACTCCATTTATACTGCACGGAATGAAAAAGTCCCCTGGGTCTTCTTTCTTTTGTGCTATGTTAGGATTTCTTTCTATTATGTGCTCCTTCGCCTCTTTCTTGACCAGTTCCTTTAAAATGAACTTTGTTTGGAGTTGATTCATCATATCCTTAATCTTGTTTGACTCAACCTCCTTAACATTCTTCATTGCTCTACTTAAACTTGACTTCCGCTGAACAAAAATAGGATATGGAATCCCAACTTGAGGCTCTTTGATCGGCTCACTTACCAGCTTCCTTGGAAGGACTTCCAAAACTGCTTGTCTTTCTCTCTTGTCCCCATCTTCCTTCTTATGTTCAATTTCCTTTTTCTGTGCCTGTGTGATGGCCATGATCTATTCTTTTGGTTTAGTATTGCTCGGTAGACTACCTACACTTCTAGAAGATAAAGAATTAGCTAGTTGACCTACTTGAACCTCCAAATTGTGGATGGATGATGTATGGTTCTTCACAATCTGGTCAAATTTTGCTTCCATCCTCTTCTGACTTTCCTCCTGGCTGGCAAACATTCCCTTCTGGTTCTCTTCTTAAACTGCCAGTTTAGAACCCAAAACCTCCATTATTTTGTCCATCTTGCTCTCCATCGATCTGATTTGATCTTGCTAAAATCTCGAAGGTTCTTGCCATCTTGCTTGGCTACCTGCATTGTTAGAACTCCAAGAAAAGCATGTTGTTCAACTGCTTCGTAAGGGTTGTAATATGTGCCTGCAAAGCAGTAACAGAGTCAATATGGATCATACCTTTTTGATCCTTCTTCCCCTGTCTACTCCTCTCGTTTGACCACATGCAACTGTTACTCGCCAACTCCTCTAAAAGGTTATGAGTTGCTTCAACAGTCTTCCTCATTAAAGAAGCTCTAACGGCTACATCTATGGTTCCGCTCGTGCTCGAATTCACGCCATTGTAAAACATTTGCAACAGGAACTCCCTTGGAAGGTTGTGGTGGGGACAGTTTCTCTATAATTCTTTAAATCTCTTCCAAGCTTCATAGAGAGATTCCCCATCATTCTGCTAAAAATTTGTGATCTCTTTAATGATCCTCATCTTCTTGGTCAACGGAAAGTACTTCGCAAGGAATGCTTAGGATGGCTGCTTCCAAGTAGTAATCTACTGCGAATTAAGTGAGTTGTACCACGCCTTCGCCCGATCTTTCAAGGTGAAAGAAAACAATCTTAACTTTACTACATCATCGGACATTCTATTGAATCGGAAAATGTCGCAGATGTCTAAAAATTGACAATGTGGGCATTTGAATCCTCGTTGGATAGCCCATAGAATTGCACACTATTCTGTAATATATGGAGGAGTGCCAACTTAATCTCGAAATTGTTAACTTGAACCACCAGCCTCGTAACTCCTTGAGGACTAAATCCTAGCCTCATGAAGTCCATTAGTGTCTTCTCAGCTCCTCCTTGCTCCCCTTCTTCAGCCATATCTCTTTGTGTAAGATTTTGACTCTTTGCTCTTATTTCGTGTCTTTTCATATCAGGAAACTCGTCTTTACTAAATTATGTCGGTTCGCGTGCTCCTTGTATTCATGCACCTATAAATACACAAGGAAAAGTATCAAAAACTCTTAAATCAAAGTAATTTAAACTAAACAAGATGCTAAACACATAATCCCCGGTAATGGTGTTAAAAGCTTGTTGATTGGTTTTGTAAAACAGTTTACTAGTTTTACGCTCAAAAACCACAAATATACAGTTCGTGACTTGTAGTTAGAAAGCAGATATCAATCCCACAGAGATTGATGCCTAGACACCACTTAATTCAGATTACACTTTGTTTAAGAAACGAAATTATTTAATGAAAATAAACTGGAAAATTAAATTAAAATTAAATGACTAACAATGAGTAATTGACAATACCAAATATTCCATCTTACAATGACTAGAAGAGATAAAAATCACAAAAAATTGAATAAAGAAAACTCCTTCTCTTCTTTGCCAAAATCTGGAAATTCTAGTGTCGATGTGCTATTTTTCTAATTGTGATTGATGATCCTTGAATCTCCACCTTCCTCAAGACTCAAAACTTGGATTTTTCATAAGGAGGCTCTTCTCTATAGAGGTATCATGTCCTCTTTCTTCCATAAGAGTTTAATACCTTATATAGTCCAGAAAACCTAAAGTTTAATTAAACCCCACAGATGTTCTTGGATAAAACATCCCACGATCGTTGGAATTGGCATGATTCCCACGATTGTGGGATCTTACAACAGAATGCTTCCTCGTTTCTTCTCCTCTTTAGTCTCTAGCTCAATCTCCAAGTTGTTTAATCTTCATTCCTACATAAAAATAATCAATTCTTACCCTAAACTAACATCAAACATAAAAGAACAACACTAAAGATCAAACGAAACGAAAACATATAAAATGAATCCTAAAATACAACAATAATAATTATTATGCAAGAAACACATGCCAAATACTTAGAAAAACATAGACTAATGCACAACTATCATCAGGTCTTCCCTATTCCTTTTAATCAATTTTGGTAAGTATTTAATAAGTGAGTGAACGCCTCTAAAACTCCCATGCCAGTCACCATTCAGAATTAGAGAGGATACTTTGGGGTTCCAAGGAATTATATTCCTCAAATGATTGGTATCAGTTCTTTGTATAAAGGGATTTGCATCTGACCAATTACCAAACCAAAGCTATAAATTTTCACCATTTCCCAACTTATGCTTAATCCAAGGATACACCATATCTCTCAATTTTAACAATTGATTAAAAATATAAGAAACCTCTTTTGTATAAGTAATTTGCCAGAAATTTATGTTTTTAAGGTGGTATTTATGGATCCATTTAATCCAAAGGGCCTTTTTGTCTATATAGAGTCTCCAAATTCTCTTGTACATCAGCACCTTTTGCATTATTGAGATGGATAGTGATCTCACTCCATTTTGCATTAGCATTTTTGGAATTTTTTGTTTTGTCAATCCATAGGAATGCTTTCCCAATTCTATCTATCTCATTTATCACCTTCTTTGGTAGAGCAATATGCATTGTCCAGTATATATACAAACTACTTAGGATTGAAATAATGAGCTTTAGTCTAGTAACATCGAGAGGAATATGTTTTGTCAAGTATTTATTCTTGATTTGATCTTTTCAATAAGAGGGACACAATCAGAGAATTTAGGCTTAGAAGTGGTAATTAGTACTCCAAGGTATTTGAACGGAATGATATGTACATTTGGCTCTGTAATTCTACTGAGTGCTTCTTAGTTTCTTACATCAAAGGAGATATATAAGTAGCTTTTGTTAGAGTTAAACTTTAGACATGACCATTCTGAGAACACTTTCAACACATTGAACATTATGTTTATAGAATGGAGATCTGCATCGTAAAGAAGCATTAGATAATCTGCATAAATGAGGTGTGTTAAACTGACTCCTAGGGATGTCAATGGGCCAGGCCAAGGCCATAGTGGCTCGTCATTTTTTTTTTAAGTGAAAAACTTCCAAAACGACGTGGTTTTGGATAAAATGACATTGTTTTGGAAATAACGGGCAGGCCACGGGCTAGTGTGGCCTAGCCCGGGCTGACCATGGTTGGCCAGTGGCTTGCTCATGGCCCAGTCAACCCGGGCCAAAAGCGGGCCGGGCTAGTTTTGCCATCCCTACTAGCTTCTCTATATTTATAATGAAATTGAAATCCTCCATTGTGAGATATTAATTTGCTCAGTAATCTTGGTAGCCCTTCCATTATAAAGGTGAATAGATAGGAAGATAAGGGATCCCCCTATCTAATCCCCCCTGCATTTTTGATAGGTAGCACACTAAGTGAAGATGATTGTATACAAAACATGATCCATTTCACAAATCTATCTGGCAGTTACATTCCTTGAAGAAATAGTTATATAAATCTCCAACTGATTGTATCAAAGACTTGATAAAAATCAATTTTCAGTAAGAAACTTTGGATTCACTTCCCTGAGTTATACTCCTTTAACAAATCTTGTAAGAGTTTCTCTTTAGAATGAAAGCCCTTTGTGAAGTATTTATGGTTTCACTAAGCACCTTCTTCAATCTTTCAGCAAGAAGCTTAGCAATTACTTTGTAGATTATGTTGCAATAGGAGATTGGTATGAAATTTGCCATGCTCGAGGTATTATGCTTCTTGAGAACTAAACAAATGTAGGTATGATTAATTTCCTGTATCATTTTGGAAGAGGTGAAGAATTCCAATACAGCCTCGGTGAATAATCTACCTGTGATGTCCCATGCGTTTTGGAAAAACCATGCCAAAAAACCATCTAGATCAGATGCTTTTGAGGGATGTAAACTGAATGCAATTCTTCTAACATCCTAATTTGAAAATGGGCAAATCAAAGACTCCTTTAATCTCTGATCCATTTCACAATCAAATACTCTTTGTACATTGTAGTTTGGCTAAACAAATACCTCAGATCCCATAAGTTGAGTAAAGAAATTTCTTACTAGCTTTAGTAAGCTTTCTTGCTCTAAATGTGCAATTCCCCAATTCTCATATAATTATGTAATTTTATTCACATTCCTTCTATAAAGTAGAGAGGGGTGGAAAAATTTTGTGATGGAATAACCATCCCTCATCCAATTCCATATGGCCTTTTGTTTCAGGATTAAATTATGAAGTTTCAAAGCCTCTTGATACTCTTTTAGCCTTTACAATTCTACCAACTTCAAGTCAGCATTGTGAGGGACGTTATAGCAATTCTCTTAGGTAATAGTTAGTTTATTCTCAAGAGCAGTGAGATTTTTGTGATTTTGTGAGAATAAAATCCTTTAAAGCTACTCTTACCAGCTTTAGTTTTCGCATAAGTTGGTAAGATTTAAACCCCATCAACTTCTATATTCCAACATTTGTTGATTAACTCCAAGAATCCTTCTATGTGAGAGATCCATTAAAGAATCTAAACGAGGTCACATCATTTCTGGTTTGAGTAAATTTTTGAATCAGCATGTAAGAGTGGTCTAAAAATATATTTTCTCCATAATAAGCATAAGACTGAGGAAACAGACAGCCAAAATGAGTTAACCATTAATCTGTCAAGTTTTTTTTCAAATATGCATCCTACCCTGTTGATTGTTTATCTAGGAAAGTATCTACTAGTCGAGCTAAAGTCCATTAGATCTACCTTGGTGAGCAGACTAGTCAGCTCTTTTGTTGATCCTAGAGTGAACTTCTTACCACTTTCAATTTCTGTCAAGTTTAGGGAACAATTGAAGTCCCCCACCATAAAGCAAGGATTTTGGATTCTCATTTGTAGCCTTTGCAAATCCAGCCAGAGTTTATTCCTTTGAAAGCCAAAATTGGAAGCATGGATTAGAGACAAACTAAAGTTGTGAATCATACCTCTTAGTTAACATTTTAGGTAAATAAGTTGATCAATTTCTTCAATAGTTCAGACTTCAACCAAATCTGTGTTGTAAAGACAAATAATTCTCCTATTGTAATGCAAAATATGGTTTAAAATAAGTTGCCAATTTGCACCTAAAAACTTAGAGCCAATGAGTAACTAAGGATATTTTATTTTAGTTTCAAGAAGGTTAACTAAACAAGCCTTCTTGTCCTTCACAACCTCCTTTACCATTGCTCTTTTTAGAGAGTCATTAAGCCCTCTAGTGTTCCATACTAGGACTGCCATCTGCGGGAGATTCCAATATTTTTGTTGTTATGCTTCCCCTTTTTTCTTATAGATTTTCTTTTAGTGTTAAAAGTTTGTGTTTTGAACTCCTCAGATTCTCCACTATTCACTGCTTGCATTTTAGTTTCTTTGTTCACCATGTTTAATATTTCAGCAATGTTATGGTTTATTTCAGCCTTAGTTTCTCCTAGCTTCACAATAAGTGCTTCAGCTTCTTTATTCAATGTGTTAGAAACTTCAACTTCCAACTGATTCATATCAATTTTTTCCCATTTATATTATCAATTTCAATATAGTTGAGTGAATCAACCAGTACAACAAATTTAGTTAGAGGCCCTTGGTTGTATCATTTTTATAGAGGTTGTTTAAGTCTCCTTCATGCTACATTTTATTTAGTTCTATCCCCATATTCTTCTTATTACCCAGTTTTGAACACCTTGCCAGTGGGTACCCATTCCTTGGTGGAATTGCTTAGTTTCCAAAGGTAAGTTATAGGGATTTCTATCTTCTCTAGCTCACCATTTTCCCCTAACCTCGTAACAAGCATACTGTGAGGAAATGTTGAGTTTTTATTGATTTCAATGCATAATTTTGCATAGCATATTCTTTTCATAAAAGTTGTTTTGGAGTCCATACAAATTGGTTTTCCCAATGAGCTTCAAGAAAACTAAGCCCCTCAATTATCCAAAATTCCATAGGCAAGTTATGAAACATTGGAAATGTATCTATTTTATGTCTTTTCAAGTTACATATTTATGAAAATACACGTATGATTGGCTTGTTCCTTGGAGCTGGAATTTGAAATTAAACATGTGAGGGAATTATGAACTTGATAGTATGTATTAATACAAGTGTTATGAGATTTATATTGGCATGAATATGTGTTAATATGATGAGAATTGAATGATGGAAAAATGATGGTTACATACTAATTCTGGTTTAACTACTGAATAGACTTCGGTAGTTTAGCTATATCTTGACCTGTAGACATCAAAATAGGATGATTTTAAATTAAGATGAAAATATATACATTTATCTACAATTTTTATGAAGGAACTCAAATCTGATTCTGCCTTTAAGATTTTTGAATTCTGGTTTGAAGTTTAGTTCTAACTGCTGCCCTTGTTTTTGAACAGCCTGTGATTTTTGGGGTATAACTCCCGATATAATTAACCAAATTGCATGAAATTTATGTCATTAGAAAATTAAGACATAGGGAAATGAAAGTAATTGATAAGATCATAGGCAAATGTGGGAATTAAAGGAAGAAGAAGGATCAATATGCAATTTTCCCAAAGTCCACCCATGAACCAATAAGATTAAAGCATGTATGTCTAATGGAATCGTAACACATGGTCCAATAGAATTATAACACATGGTCCAATAGAATTGTAACACATGGTCCAATAGCAT
>JANQAP020000553.1:5047874-5059114 GCA_026874005.2 Erythroxylum coriaceum | reverse complement strand
TAGTTCATTTATTTCTAATATTATTATTATTTGATTGTCACCGAAATTAATAATCGTGAAGTCCTCTTGACTTAACAGCTATGAGAACTCATCGAACCAGATTTAAATCAACAACCTCACTTTATAGCATCTCCTCATTTTGATGTAATTGACCCTTTGAAATTGGAATCTAGTTTAATTCATTTGTTGCTAACTTTTTATGGTATTACAAATGAGGATCCATTTAAGTATCTTCAATAGTACCATATCATATGTACAAGAGTAAAGCCCAATAGTGTTACCAAAGATTAATTCAAGTCGTGGGGGTTTCCATTGTACTTGAAAGAAAATGCCTAAAATTGGTTAGGTTACTTGTTGTCTGCTAGTATTACCATATTGAATGAAATAAAGAAGTAATTTTTGGGGAAAATTTTTCTAGCTTCAAGGGTAGTTAGCATTTGGAATGAGATTTATAGCATTCGGTAACATACCGAACAATCTTTGTATGAGTATTGGAAGTGTTTCAAAATGTTGTGCACTGGTTATTTGCACTACTAAATTAGTGAACAATTCCTAATTCAATACTATGGAATTCTACCAAACAAATGGAATATTATCAATGTAGCTAATAGAGGAACACTTGTTGACAAAACACTAGATGTGATGCACACATTGTTCACTAATAAAGCATCTAATTCCCTATAGTTTAGTGCTAAGACGGACTATTAAACTCGACGAGCCAATGAGTTGAATGTTTCTTCTCTTGAAAAATGTATTGATGAGTTTACTACATTTATTCATCATTTGGCCATAAGAAAAATAGAAATAGCGAAGGTAAATGGGATTTGTTCAGTTACAGAGCATCTAACTGACATGTGTACAATACTTCAAGATGACTCCATAAAGTAAGTTAACATGATTGATTTTTAAGGACGACCTCAACAAAATTAGAATCCTTTTCTAACACATACAACCTTGGTTAGAGAAACCACCTGAACTTGAGGTTGGGAAATGGACGAATAAACCAATTAGCTACACATAATCAATTATATAGGCTTTCTTTTCAGCCCAACCATTTTAGACAACAATCACATCTAATTCAAGCTTTAAGTTAAAGTATGTCTTCTGACAAAATAATTAAAATTTTGGCTACTATCACTTTGAAATTTCAATAAGAGACATAAAAATTTCAACTTAAAATTCAATAAAGTATTAAAAATTTAGAGATTTAAATAGGACGAATGGCTACTATCTTATCCTTTTAGAAGACCAAGACAATAACAAACTACCCTTCCAAACATTGGTGAATCTTAAAGAAACTATATGTGTTATAGTGTTAAAAAGTGACAAGGAAGTAGGGACAAAATATAAGCTGCAATCTGCACCAAATGAGACTAAAACAAAGCTGAAAACTGAGTTTTTAGCACCTAATTTAGCTAAACTAGAATCAAAGAAAGTTAAGTGTCCTCTTACATGCAATTTTAAGCCTAAACCTCCATTTCTAAAAGCTCTGAAAGATGACCAAAAAATTGAAAGAAATTTAGAACTTTATTAAACTTTTTAGAAATGTAAGGTGAATATACCATGTTTGATGTCATGAAGTAAATGCCAAGGTGTGAAAATTTTTCAAAAGAAATTTGTGCAACTAAAAGAAAATGAAAGCTGCAAAGAATTGAAAAAAATTAAAGTGATTGAAAATGTTTCAACGATAATTCAAAAAAATTCTTAAAGAGAAGTGTAAAGACCCTTGTATGTTCTTCATCCCTTACACTATTGGCTGTACTAGGATAAAACAGGCTATGTAGGATTCAGGTATTTCTATAAATGTTATGTCTTATTATATTTATTCATCCCTTAATTTATAACCATTAGAGAAAGGAGGAGTAATGATTCAGTTAGCTAACAAATCTAATGCATATCCCAAAGGGTTAATAGAGGATGTTCTTATATAAGTTAATGAATAATTGATATTCCTTGGGATGAAAATTGATGTGTATAATAAAGCTCTAATAGTGGAGTTTAATAAGGATGTGATGCAATTTCAAATTCATAATATGATGAGATTTCCTAATATGGATTATCTTGTGTTTTTAACTTATCTCATTGATTCATTAGCACATGATATTTTTAAGCTAGAGGGAACTAATCCTGGCAGATGAATGATTGAACTATCTAACTAACTGTGTTAAAAAAGTGCTTTTAGGATGCACCCTGAGTTTATCTTCCTTTTGTTTAATTTAATTCATGTTTGAATTTTCTTTTAGTTCTTTTCGGGTCTCAATTACCTTTATAGATTGAAAGAGGCAAAAAACAAGTGGAATAAAAAAAGAAATCTAAGGAATTCAAGTTATTTTAAAAGACACAAATGTGTGGAAAAGGACATACCTATGTAAACCCAAATACGACAATGTGACATGGACCGTATAAGTCCCTAAAACTGTGTATCTTTGCAATTTTATGTTAAAGAAAGAATGAAGGACATACCCCTGTGGGTATTAGACACGGTCGTGTAGGTAAAAGTATGGTACTAAAACGAAGCAAAAGAGAGAAAAACATAATATTCCCTCTTTTCCTTGAGTTGTCAGACATCTAGTCTCCACCTATCGCATAAGCCATAACCTAACGAGCTACCTAGCAATGCCTAGTACCTGTAGCAGACTCATCCACCATGTGCTCTGACTAAATTAAAAAAAAGAACAACATAAAAGTTTCTTTTTCTTCTCTCTTTCATTTCCTGCTTTTCTATTTTTTATGCTTTACTGTTAAACATTGGGGACAAGGTTTTAAATAGATGTAAGGGTGGGCATATTTATTCTTATTCTAATTTTGTGTCATTTTGAGCATTTTTAGGTTGTTTTAACACTTTATTTTAATTTCTTGTTTGTGTCAAATGCTTATGGAAATTGATGAAAAAAGATATGCTAAAGAAAATTTTAATAAATTGGACTATGTGTGTGATAATTAAAATTGATTAAGATGAAGGCTAAACGTATTGATAAGTTGAAATAGTTAGAATATGCACTTAAACAAAGCAAGAAAATTGATTGACGAAGTATTGTATAAGGATTAGGTGAACTTGTTTGAAATCTATGAGCATTTGAGCTTTAAAGGATAGAAACATCCTATGTCTATTCGTTTTTCTTTTGTGTGTAAGTCTTTATCATTTGGATACCTGTAGAACCTGCAATGAGCCAATTTGAATTGCTATGATGCATATGAGCTTGAATATGATAAATGCCTTCCTTGTTTTAGCCATTTAACTTAAAAAGTCGCCTTACTTAATTGTCCTTAGTTTAAACCCTTTGAACCATTTTAAAAATCCCTTTCTTTGTGTTTTAAATCACATCATAAACCTAACCTCTAATATACCCCATCACCTAACTACACATTTTAATAAGGTATTCTTAAGCTATTTGGGGAATTAGTGTCAATTTTCTTTAAGTTGTGATATCCCCAGCTACTTGTTTTATATTTAGTTTAAATTTGTATTATGGCGACCATTGATTCTTTATTTTATGTTTTTCAAAAAATGAAAAAAATATCAAAAGGAGAATAATTGCAACTATAGGATATTTACATTGACAACAAAGTATTTGGGTATGGTCACATTCTATTCTTACCCACCACATTTTATTTGAATACCTTAGTAAATATATGTGGCTTAGCTTATAATTCCCCTTTTTCAACCGTTAACCCAAACCTTATTACAACAACTTAATAAAAGTCCTTTTGATTCATGCCTCCATGTATTCATGGTGAGAGATATTCGGAGTATGTGCAATTTTATAGTAATATATTCCTTGTGACAAGAGTTTGAGAGCAAACAATTAAGCCTAAACATTTGTGTGGAAGAGAGAACATCATAAGGAAATTCACTAAGTCTTTATGCACACTTTTGATTGAAATTGTCTTTAATAGTCTCTATCCATATTTTCTAGTGAAAATAAACTTTGACGTATGTTGATTTTTAACTCTTTTCTGGTTCAAGTCTTGAGGAGAATTAATGGTTTGATCTAATAAGATATGTTATGGTAAAAATTATATGGCTATCTTGTTTTATTAGCTTTTCAGTTTCTTAAGAAAAAGCAAGGATTAGGTATGGGGGAATTTAATGTGGCACAAATTTTCCTTAATTTTTAGCATATGAATCCTCATTAATCTTATCTTAATTTGTTTAAACTCAGTATTTTTGTTTTCTTTTATAGGAAAGTGGTTGAAAATGCTATTTGATTGGAAAAAAAGGGGCTAAACAGAATTTAATTGACCCTTAATTCAAAAAATTTGTAAGTTTGAAATGAAGGAGCAATATCAATAATAATCAAGGGAGAATTATAAAGGTTTGGGATGACAAAACATTTTAATTGATATATTTGGATTAAATTATTGCAATCAAGTTAAAAGTCTAGGAAACAATCTGGCATAATCTTAGGAGTGTCAGCACGTAGTGAAATTCACAACTTCCAAACTTCAAATTTGCAAGAGAAAAACATGTTAAATTTTTTTTTGAACCTTATCTTAGCCAAATTTGGGTGGAAATCAATGAAGTTATGATTTATAGGATATAAAGAATTACAATTGAAAAAAAAAATCTCCACATGAGATTAAAGTGGCTATAAATAGGGTTAGGGAAAAAAAGTAAAGCATATAAGTTCTAGCTGCAAATTTCAACTTTCATATAGTCCTCTTCCCCTTCGCCCCCTAGTAGACGTCAAAGTAGTCTTTCTTCATTAGATGTTAGTAGTAGTTATGATCATTCTTGGTTAATTTTCTTTATCTTAGTTGAAGGAAGTTAAAGCCTTTTGGAACTTTGAAGATTGAGAGGCAATTGGGTCTTTATGTGAAAGTGTTTCGTTTATTCATGTAGTGGATTGCTTTTTCATGTTTTTGTTTCATGGTTATTTTTTATTGGTTCCTAATATACACAATTAGTCTATTGATTGAAATAATCATTTGCTATATTAAAGTTTGAATATGTAAAATTTCAATTCTTTTAATCCTTTGTATTAGTTAGAAGTTTTAATTTTTTACGTCAAAAATTATTACTTTTAGGAAAAACATTCAAGTAGATAAAATGCAACCATAAATGTTGTGTTATCTTACTCCAATGGTCTTTCTTTTATTAAAGCTATCATTTAATTAAATTTTCGATTATATATAAGGTTGACGTGTTTTTGATTAACAAATCACAAAAAAGATAAATATTTAATATCACATTGAAAATATGGTTGATGGAATAACTATTCTGTGTCGATGATCAATCGTAGTTTAAAAGGTGGAAACAATTGTAAACCAAGGTTCATTTATTAATAACTCAGTTTATTATTTTCCTTTATTTTCTTTTTCACTAAATTTCTTATTATTGCAACGCCATTTAATTAAATAGTTTCTTTTGTAATGATTAACAATCTAGAATTTCTCATGGGATTGACTCCTACTTTCTTATATTGCAATTGTTTTATTACATGAATTTAGGATTCAATTTAAGGTGCAGTTGACAACTTCACCACTTTACCTCTTAATTCTTTATACATTCCTTATGATTGAATCTATTATGACCAAATATAAATCTAAAAAGTAAAATTAAAGAGAATAAATTAAACCAAACAGTAACAACTAATACATTAGTAATTGAAATATCCATCATAACCTAATTAATAACCGTAACTATGTTAGCTGGTCAATGTAGTGAAAACAAAATTAAAACAAATCAGTCTTAACATAAAAAAAGAGGAAAAATAAAAGATTGATATCCTCATTTGCATCCAAGTTCAGGTTAATCTTCTTCCAATCCTTATTTCCAAGACTTCTTGGATGTTAAGAAACCCTAAAATTATGAACTAATGAAAAGTAGTTATTAAGAGCCTATCACTAACTATCTCACCCTTCCAAATTTTTTTCTCTAATGAACCCTAATAATAGTATTTATAGTTAAGGTTACATAATAGATTACTAATTTTGGAGAAATTTTGTTTCTACCTGTCCTTGAATTAGACTAACTTCCATATCGACACCAGTTGGCTTCTAGATAATTTATGCAGAAAAACACTAATTAGTCTAATACCAATGATAAGTATCACCACGGAATCAGTTTATTTCTGAATTGAAAATCAGTTCTTTCTAGTTTGTAACCAGCACTTAATATAAAGATGTAACTGACGCTGATCTTGTAATACTCCTCTATTTTCCTTTGCTTTCTGACATCTTCAATCTTGAGTTGATTTCTAATCCTTTTATAAAGTTTGTGTCCATCATTTTGGCTTTTAATTAACTTCAATATATTATTGATCAAACAACTATAAAGAATAATGGTTTAAAATTTAAAATTTCTCCTTTAATTATTACCTACAAATCAATGAATCAAATATAAGAAATATCATATACTTCATATAAAACATATCACAAAGATGTTAAATTACAAACTAATTTAACCATTATAAACATGTCAAAATTTCATCACACTTAACTTATTTTTTTCCTCAAATAGTTGATAATAAGAAAACCTAACTAACTAGATTGGACTAATTATAATGAGAAATAATTTGATATTCATAGGTGTATAGTGGCATTTAGTATATGACATAAACCTTTGGACTTTTAGGTATCCTTTTTGAAGGAGTTATAATCTCCTTAGAGTTTATTAGAATGATATCCACAAACATTGAACTACACACATTAGTTAGGTTAATAGTTAATAACATAAGATATACATAATCAAGTCTCAATTGAATTGCAAAAACTTAAACCCATATAATATTTCTTAAACAAATCACTATACAACCAAAACAATGCAAATACTATTATTCCTTGTTCATTTAGTACAAAAACTTCAAATTGACATGCTTCTCATAAGGTATCACTTATTTATATAAGTGTTTAAAATTCTAGTTGAGATACACTCATCACCTTTTTATGAAATTGAGCTTACCATATACTTGAAAATCTTCTAATCTCAAGTACTCCAATAGATATATATAAGCAAAAATCAAAAGGTCTTTGGATTTAGATGTAATGAGTAATGAGGCTAAAGGGATAAGTAGGTTCACAAAGAAAGGGAATATGAAAAAATATTCATAATTAGTAGAGCAGGTAAGTCAAAAAATTGATAAAAAATCTCCCCCAATTCCTTATACTTCAAAAAATTCACTCTTCATTCTTTATTTTTAAATGTGAAAAAGACTTTGCCAATCAATTTTTCTCAATTTTCTCTTTTTTTACTTGATATAGATTTAATTTCCCTTTATACATAGTCAATTCTATATACATCACCATCTTTCTGCACTTATTTCTTTGCATACCATATCCGTAATATTAAATAAAAAAAGTATTAATCATAAATTAGGTGTAAATACTTATTTTTTTAAGCTTAAGGTTCTTTGACAAATGTAACAAAGGAAAAAGCTAGAATTTATATAAAGCTTAAAGGTTTCACTAATGGTTTTATGTACAAAGGGACAATTTAGCTCAAACAAAAATACAAAGTGCCTTTACAATTTTAATTCTTATACATATCTTATATGTAATCTTGAAAAGATAAAATGGAAGTTCTAAATATCTAAAATAAAAAAAAGATATCCACATTTGGAAGAATTTTTTTTTGCATGATGGCTCAATTTCTCATATAATAACTCAAGTCAAATCAAAGAATCATCACCTAATAAATTCAATTTCCTAGCATTCACAAAATTAAGTTTACATAGGAATCATTTAATTGTATTATACACTTAACTTTTAGTAACCAATCATAACTAAGAATTATGTATAAACTTATGCTATCAACCTAAAGCAATTGATGAGATCCTAAATAAAAAAGAAAATTAAACCTAAATCATAAAATAAAAAATCATATTCTTAGGAATTCACCCATAATCCCATATAAAGACAATTAAAGTAGAAAAATCTCCCATAATACCAAATGAAGTTGTTAAGGTAAAGTCCAAAAAAATTATTGAAAAGCCTACAAAAGGAGCTAAATAAACAATAATAGAAAAACAAAACTAAGATATTAAAAAAAAGAAAAATTAATGACATAATTTGGGTTGCCTCCCAAAAAAAGCTTCTTTAGAAGTCTTCTAGCTAAACTTCCTATTCAACTCTCCACCCATCTAGGATCTCTAACTAGATGAGCTCAATTACAATCTTACACAAAACTCAAAGAAGAGTAGATATTAAAAAGATAAATCTTATTATCTTTTAAATGTGCATAATGTTACTAAGGAGACAATTTCTTTAATTCTATATTAGGTATTTCTTGGGTAGATGGTAAGAGTTTAGGCTTTCCTTGTAACGCCCAACTCCTATCCGACACATGCCCGTATGTCCATCAGACATGCGAGCACATGCCCGGTGGAAGCAGTGCATTAGAACAATCACATCACTTATCATTGCATCATAATTTAAACACAATTACTCAATATCTAAAACTCAATTCCTCATTTTCATTTAATAAAACTTAATGTACATTATAGCATTACATGCAACGTCAAAAGTTTATCAAAGTCTACAACTCCTTTTACAAAATATGCTACATAAATGAGGAATTATACAAAAACTCTATCTATCACTTCAGTCTCAGCTTACCGACCTTTAAGCCATTTCTTCTATCCAAAAACACAAGGACTACTCTTCTTCTAAAGCGTCTTAGCAGCTAAGTCTCCTCTCTCAAATCTAAAAAGGCAAGTTGCAATTTTAATGAGTTTTGCGAACTCAGTAAGCAAGCCATCATCGATGTGCTCACTTATACCACATAACACAAAAATTCATATTCCAATTTTGCAAACAATTCATGCTACCAAATAATGAATTTCTCTTCACTAATCGTCATATTGAATCAACTAACATTTTGTCCACTTATTTCACATTTCAAATTCAGAACAATTTAACAATTCATTTCGATTATTTAAGTATACATATCGAATATATAAGCAATGCACATAAGACTCACTTTCAATTGTTACGTTATTATGACTGAGTGCCTTTTTAATTGTCCCGTATTCATTGTAGATAGCAGACTCATTAATAATTGTCCCTTATCCATTGGGGATACTGAGCACATTATACATAGTGAGTCAGAGGCTCTTACCACATTCTGAGCTTTAAGCTCTTTTTCACTGGCGACTCTGGTCATAATCTCAATTTAGTTCATCTATAATATAGCTTATACTTATGATTTTCATAATCTCAAAACAGAATACAACACAAACATTTAATCATCAACATAGAATTAGGACATAAATACTTTTCTTCATTTGTCAACTTTCAACTCTCATTCTACCACCACTTTCATTATTAATCACCCCAAAACTCACCTCTAGCACAACTCATAATTTATCAATCATCATAACACAAAAATAACACATAACCTTACTTACTTCCTCATCCACGTATCATCATATTTCAACTTCTTTTTCATAATCATTCATCTGTTAAACTATCATTATAATATGTTTTTTGTTAGACAACTCATGAATAGCATTATTACACTAAAAAATAGAACACAAATCTTTTTATTTTTATACCCACGTTAAAGCATATACAAAGCTCCATGATCATGGTCATTCAATCTCAAATCATTCATCACATTTGATTTATTTCCAACTACCCATGAAGATTAATATGCTACTTACTTAATTTATTATAAGCTTCTTCAAAATCTCCAAGAAACCTTAATTCTTTATGCTCACAATCATCAAACATGGAGGTGGGGTAGGTTAGGTTTTCTTGTGGCAAGATGATGAAGACAATAAAATGGAAGTAGCAAGTGAAGGATGAGAGCAAGTTTCAACGTTAAGAGGTAGAAGAGAGTGTCGTAGATGAAGAAGATTGAAGAAGATGAAGAAGAGAGATTAACGAAGAGATGAGAGTGTTTAGCCAAAATGAGCGACAAATTAAAGTTGTCTTGCAAGGATGAGTGTAACCAGGGTGAGGTGTGTGGTAAGTGGCTTGACACTTGTCATTTGCCACATGTCCTCCTCTCATGATCCCTACTTGGTCCTTTTAATAACTAGTCAATTTGTCTCCAATTTCTAATCCAATTGTCTCCCAATTCTCAATGACTCTTTTCATTAAATCCTAATGTCACATGTCAATTATTTCTACTACCATTCGACACTTATTTCTATTACCATTTATCAATTATCTTATCACTTGGCATTTTTCCTAGTCCAAAAATACCAAAATTCTCAGAAATTTCCTAAATTTTCACCAAAATTCTAAATCAATATTTATACTCGCCAAATCAATTTTCAAGACATATAATCCACAATTCACATTGTAATCACATTAAAATCTTTTATACCCATAAAATGTCAAATGAGTGCATGAGCAGTCATTGTATGTCTGCAAAAATCAATAATCATGTGTGTGTATGCTTATATTATACATGAGCATGAAACGCATTTCTTAATTTCTCATTGCTATTTCTCATGTACAGTATTATAGGATTCTAACCCTTTACAAGGGGAAACAGGATACTACATTCCCCTCCTTAAGAAATTTTGTTTTCGAAATTCTTACTTGATTGTTTGAATAGTTGGGGATATTGTTTCCTCATGTGCTCCTTTGTTTCCCAAGTTGCTTCCTCACTTGAGTGATTCTTCTAAAGGACTTTCACCAATGGAATTACTTGGTTTCTCAACTGTCTCGTCTGATATCCCACTATCTTTATCGGTTCCTCTACATAACTCAGATTACTTACAACTTTAACCTCATGAGTCAGTAATACATGCAACAAATCAGACCGATATCTTCTGAGCATACTCATATAGAACACATTTTCTATCTGAGCCATCTTAATCAATAAGGCTAAATTGTATGCCAATGGTCCAATCCTCTCAATGATCTTATAAGGACCAATATATCTAGGGCTCAACTTACCCTTTTTATCGAACCTCAGCACTCCTCACTATGATGATACTCTCAGAAACACTTTATCTCCTACTCTGTATTACATATCCCTTCGGTGCTACTTTAATTTGACTACAGATCAGTTTCATCTTATCCACAGTATCTTGTATCAGTTCTGAGCCTTCTACCATTCTCAGACCCTCCTTATAACGTCGAATTTTTTGAGCCCTTTTGTATTGATCTGTACTTGGAAATACTACTGTATATTGATCTATACATGGTTGTAAATGAGTTCAAAAATGTATTAGAATCCTTTCGGTATATATGCCAATGATATATAATGTTATATGCCCTTACATGAACTTAGAGTTCATCAGTATGTAAAATCTTGGAGATTTCTAACATATGAGTTTCTAAGT
>JANQAP020000553.1:4956537-4976348 GCA_026874005.2 Erythroxylum coriaceum | reverse complement strand
ATAATAATAATAATAATAATAATAATAATAATAATAATAATAATAATAATAATAATAATAATCCAACATTAAATTCTAATATGAATGTTACAGCAAGCTACATCATATTAGTATTTTTCATATAATATGTATTAATTTTATTATTTAATAAATTAAAAATATCTATAATTATAGTATGACATAGATGCGATATATAGTAGTTATATACTAAAAATATTTAATTTGATGTGATTTTTTATGTTCAAAAACTTAATATTATGGTATTTTTAAATGTAAACTAATATTATAAAATTAAATAAAATTAAAAAGTTTAATTAACCCTTTTATTATATTCTTCCAAACTTCACGACTTAATTGTACGTTCAAAAAAAGTTAACTTTGACAATACACAGAGCAAAAATAGAGAGTAAAGTGGAGGGCAATACTATCATTAGGTAAACAGTTAACTTTAAAAGCTCCTTGTATGGAGCTTTTAGAAATCATTTTATTGGGATTAAATAAGTTAACTAATAAGTCATTCACTAAATACATCAATAGTTTTTGTAAAATGATCAAAATTTTAACTTTTAGTCAATAAATTAAAAAATTGCTGATAAGTTGTTTGTCAAACACCTCGATGGTTAAAACTTATTTATAATTAGTTACATAAATATTTTATATTAATTGTTTTTATATTAATTATCTAAATAGTCTATATAGTATTCTGTTATGTTTACGTCACCAATCCTATTTTAAGAAGTAACATTTTTGACCCATCAAATCTTTTGTTCCACTTACTCTGTTCCAATCTTATTCTATTAAATCTCATACATATATTTATATAGAATCTACGTAAATATATAAATAAAATTTAATGGAATATGATAAGAACGTCATAATCAGAAAAAAAAATCTAATCCCCATTTTTGAAGCACATAATATATGTGAGACGCAAGCGACCAACCTACATATAGCACCTGCGGAACTAGGAGAGGCGAGATGAGCTCTAAGAATTAAGAAATAGAAACCATTAATAGCATCCATAGCCCAATAGGCATTGGCTGGTTGGGAAGTCAAATGATTGCAGAAAAAGTAGTCTCCACCAGTTCTATCTCAACTCTAAAGTCAAGCGTCGACCAAACCATTAGTTAAATATATCAATCAAGTTGGCTTCTTGTTCACTTTTCGCTTTTTCAAATGTGGTCCAAGAAGCGCACCCCATCAATCAACAAGTTCAGAATCTTGCATGCTTGTCTCCTTTGTAACTGTCCCTGAGGCATTGCCATCCAGCCAGTCAATACTTATCCTTCTGTCTTACTTCAACCTCAACCCTTTTTTAACACCATGGTCATTGCAAAACTTGCCGAAAGTTTCATTCTCAATCGCATTCAACTCTTAATGATATCATTTTTAGAGGCAACTTGAACTAATTCAACATAGAATTTCCAGACAAATCAACCTCTGTACCTTCCTTAGTATTAAACTAAGTATGAAATACATTTATCATAACACGAATCCTCATAAATGCTGAAGTTAAATAATTTTCTCATTTAACATATTTTCTTGGCGGAAGGTTACGGTTAAAATTGACGGATTTATCACAATGCGTGATAGAAATATGAAATAAATGAAACTAATGTTGCATCAAATTTCAATTGATATTGATCCATATTTTAAGTAAATATACAAAAATATAGATATTTAGTCACACATAGTTAGAACATAGTATCAGATATATTATATCTAGAGATGGATAGTATAAGCAAAAAAAAACATCTTAGTATAAACTTGATGTAAAAATAATAAGATACGTGTCTAAAAGTTTACTTTCGTTAGCCATTTTCTCTAACGACCCTGATTGTATTAAAAATAAAAATTGATCTAGCGCTTGTGTAGTTTACCTAAGAGTTCTGATAAATCCTTATTCTTAATATTGGTCAAATGCAGTAATTATAAATTTAATAAAAAATGGTGATCATATTCTAACTCTAAGTTCATGTGAATGAGATCCAACTACATATTAGTGTACTAGTCTTAACCCTACAAAACCCAGCCTAGGCATCATTGAAGTAATTCTAACTCAACTCAATTGGATCGTACCGGGTCTAATTACATTGCTTAAGGTTATGTTTAGTTTGATGGTTATTAATAGAAGAGAATGAAATATAATATTATTTTATCATTTAAGATGAGAGTTTATAATAAAATAGAATGTAATAAAGTAAAAGGTGAAGATTTTACATTATATCTTATTTTATTATAAACAGTAAAAATAAGTTACTTCCTATTTGAGTGATTTAAGATGGAATATAACGATAAACATTATTTCACTATATTATATTATAAATTTTTTTATTTTTTAAAGAATAAATTTTTAATATTATATATATTTATATTCTATTTTATTATAAATCATTTGATTATATTCTATTATATTAAAAATCTTACGAAAATAGACTAAAGGCTAAAACCGACAATGGGTTAGGGCAGTTAGGACGGATCCCATCCAAAGAGAGAGGAGTACCGAAACAAAAACAGTTTAATTAATGCTGTTCTGTCCTTTGTCGGCTGACTCAATCCATTTATTACGGTCAAAGCACGTGAAAAAGTGGTTACTTCGGCTTAATAATTTGGATGATTAGACCTGAAACAGGAATTGTTAATGTCAGACCCGAGTTGTTTAATGTGACGGCTTTTCCGTCCAAAATTAATCCCGGAGGTTTCGGAATCAGATCTTCTGTACTTATTATGGTGTATTTATTCTATTCCACTCGATCTCAATTATATAAATATGTGAGATTTATGTGGGTTTCATATAAATTTTACATATTTGTATGATTGAGATTGAGTGGAACAGAATAGGTACACCATAGTAGGTACAGAAGATCTCAAGTAAGAGGCTCCGGGAAGTGAAGAGTATTGGGATCTGCGTAGCCAATGAAACATGCTATTTATGCTGTCTCATATAAAGCGTGTTTATTTTCACGACACATGAGGCTATCTTATCTTAGTCAGCAAACAACATTTTAAATGGCAAACCCTAATTATTCTCTCAACTGCCAATTCAGTCCACATCAATGCGCATGGTTTGCTTGTTTAGGGATTCGCAATGAAAGGAAAGTAAATGCTGGTAATTTTGCCTTCAACTTGGCTGGTGTGGAATCAAAAGATATAATGAGAGGCTAGTTTTGTGTTTCCTTTTTTGGTAAGTGACGCAAGACAAAAGACTTGTGGTGTATGAGGATGGATCAAATTGCTGCCGACACAAAACTTAAAGTTAGAAAGGACAGACCTGAATATCAAACTTAGTCGGCAAGAAGCAGTGCTTTCTTTTTTGTTTCCTTTACTTGAGGAGTCCTTAGGTTTAGCACATGCCTCTCTCTTCGTTCCTCTCTCTCAAGTAACAGCTAGTTATCTAGTTGATGTATGCATGATAAGTCCATGGGAGCACGCCCAATTATTATGTCTCCTGTATCATTGCTTTAAAGGGCTTTTTGAGCTCGACTTCAGCCCCAGTGGGAGACAGTCTCTTACTTGAGTTGAAGTCAATAATATCTGATCAACAAACTTAACTTTTCTTTCTTGTACGTCCTCTTACCAATTATTAGACCAGGGAAGACGTGCCCGTGCTTCTGATATATAAACCATGGTAAATTTGTAGAATCTGTGGCTAGTTCTTGCATGCTGTTTGACCTGAGAAGCTTGTAATGGTGCTGAAGCCAACCAATAACATTTTGTTTATTTGTACTCTAATGTTGTCTGGAGATAGCATATATAATCTTCATTCGCTATGCTAGCACCCAATACCCTCGAGAACTGCTGAAAACCTATAGTTTCTTGTGCTTCTCAACTTTAATTAATCATCTCAAATCTCAATGTTTCATAGGCACGCAAGAGGTCGATTAACTAAGGCAAAGAAGAAACAGGAATATTGACATCTCTTCTCAAGTTGGTCGTCTCATGATTGTAGACAAGCTGCAAGTGAATTTTGTTTTCATGTCTCAATCAGGTATGTATGAACTAAGACCTAGCTGCCAAAACACTTAGGCTTATGAAGGAATACAATAATTAAACAAGTGAAACTACTCTTTATTACTAGCTTTTTCTCTCGTGTTACGAGACAATCTCATCTCTTGAAATTTGAATTGAACCTCGCATAAATTGAGGTGGCTGAGTAACTGCATTTCGTTTATCAATATGCATTATATTATTGCAACTTAACATCTCGCTAGCGATGTTCTTGGTGTATTCTGCATGAAATCTTAATTAAGAAACTATGTATTGGTGCCAACTAATATCTCGGTTTTGGTGACAACCCATAATGTTTTTCCTTATTAACCATAACAAAAGCTAGTCGATTCCTGGTATAAGGTAGCCAAGGCAGGCAATTAAGGAGAAAAACATCTACCAAATTAGTTGAAACTATTAGAATTTTTAATATGGGTAGAATGCAGAGTTCATTAACAAGAATTGTACTTAGGTCAATCATTGTCAAAATGACTAGAACTAGTAATTTGGATAGTTGACCCTTACTACTTATAAATCCTTTAATACTTTCATATTTAATCAATATGGGATACTCTAACACTCCCCTTTAAGTACAATTAGGACTAGACATTCAGTTGTCACTTGAATTAAATGCAGTGGTAATCGGACGGGCCGCTAGGACTGAACGTCTAGATGGATAACCAAGAAATTAATAATTCAGACCAAACTTACTCTGATATCATATTAGAATTTTTAATATGAGCAAAGTATAGAGTCTACTAACAAGAATTGGGCTTGGGTCAATCATTATCAAAATGACTAGAACTAGTCATTTGGATAATTGACCCTTACTACTTATAAACCCTTTAATATTTTCATGTTTAATCAATATAGGATACTCTAACAGGAACTAAAAACCTTCTGTAGGGAAAAAAAAAACAAAAAATGCATCCATTGAGAGATACATTAAAATCAAATTAAAATGCCAAAGTGGATTTAATAGCATGTGACATTCAAAATTGTTCTGGGGCCTGAAAATCTCATTAACGTTTTCATTAATACTTTAGCTACATCAGCTGAAATCCATCCATTATATATACTTTACCTTATACACGCAAACAAAAATATCATGTCCAAAACAAGTACTATTTAAACCTATCATTAAATTTTTCTATGCAAATACAAAAGAGGATATTTCTTTAATTTCAGGAATTATCATAGCGTATAATGTATTTTGGGAATTACATCATTACCGTTATTGAGCTTTTAAATTTCCTTATGATAGAAATTACACTTGTATTAACTGCAATCCTCACCTTAGCCTTATACGAACACCAAGCTTTTGGAATCTAATTTATTATCTTGTTGAACCGAATCCTACTAATTGGTATCAAGCTAAGATAACTTATATGATCTAATTCTTAAATGAGAATACATTGTCGAGCATCATAGGCGTAGAAATTTAGATAGTTTCCAAAATAAATGTGTTTATCAAATATGTCGTTGAACCTCTACTATGTAAATTTTTGTGTGTGGATATAATTAGTAGTCATCCTAACATATCTAAGAATGAGATACCAGTATTAAGTTATATAATTTTAGAAAGTACCTTCAATAATATAAAATCTCTACTCACCAATAAAAGCTTAAAGGTATTCACCACTTTTGTCCATCAAAACTTCCACAAAAGATTCCCATGTTGATATTAAAACATATGATGCATCAAAACCGTGAAACATAACGAAACAACCTACTAGGGAGTTAATAAGAGCAGATAAATATCTAATGCTTTCAATGCCATCAAAAAACTGGAATGAATAAATCGTAAGACCTAGCTTAATTTGCTTCCTTATCTTCAACATGCAGATCATCTGCAAGGAAAAAGTTACAACCTGTAATTAATAGAATCCTTCAACTGAAAATGGAAGGGAAGAGATACGATTCAAGTTTTAACATTCAATAGCTGAGTCATCTCAAACAAAGCTCAGCATTGTAGTCCACCAGAAAGTACGTACTAAATCATGTTTGCATCTCTACCCTAAGCAGTAGTTTAGTATCCATTGACATGATGGAAACTTTTCAAGTCTGATAGCTAAAACAATAAACGTTTAGGTTTTATTATATACAGCAACCTGGTTGACGTCTTCGTTTTTTCTTTCTTATAAACTGTGGTTACTATGATTAGTATGCATCATCAAGTATAATTGTCATATGCGTGCTTTCACTTCAATAGATCCATTTGGCAACTAGATGCTGAAGTTGAGGCATACCCCTGCACCATTTCATGCCTTCTGGATTCATTGGCAAACATATTTATCTGCTCGGTGACATGAAAATCAGCTGGGTTGGGATAACCATGTTCCTTGGAAGCATCCTCATGACTAAGTTGAGAGGCAACAAACTTGTCAAGTACCCTCCAATCGGTGACTTGGTCCACAGATTGGTCGTCGGTGCTAATGTAAATTGAATTCAAATTTTGTTGATGACCTTGTGGCAATGGCTCTTCCGGTGTAAGAGTAGAGGAGTGAATGTTGCTTCCATTGGTTCTGTCGTAGCCATATTGAGATAATGAACCGCAATTTGCAGTTGGTCCTTGCGGAACTTTAGGGCTTTGTAGTTGAGGAAGCTGAAGGAAAAGATCGTGATGCATGTTGTATTGATGAAGCTGATCAATCTCTTGCTTGCAGGGATACTTTTGATGAATGTATGATGCGTAAGGTTGCGAATTAAGTTGCCTTGGAGAATCGTTTTCAGCCATGAAAATTGAAACTTGGTCATCATACCAACATGGTGAATCATAGTCGCCAACTTTCCGCAATGTAGGCATCCGCTTCTTGAACACCCTGCACACCACCCACCCCTCTTCCTGTTGCAATTCCAATTTCTCATATTAGAGATGTTACCGTCAGTAATTCTGTTTGCACATTGACGAATGTGTTTGTGTGTGGATACTATGAACAAAAGAAACGAAATGTGAAGATGGAACATTTGATGAAACAAAATTTGGTGAAAGTAAAAAGTAGTTAAAGAGTCAAATTAAATATGAGAAAAATCAGAGTATAAGTTCCGTAATATCTTATATTATGAAAAAATAATTTACTGATATAAAGTAATATGACGCAATATTCACAATGTCACGAAAGGGAATTAACCAAGCTTAAGCTGATTTTATCTTTAGAAAGTTTTGGTTCTTTCCCTTTTTTGAGAAACCAATTCATTTATTCTCCAAAACATATTATTTTGTAAACTCTGCGTAAGAATATCCAAGTATAATTAGAAGATTTACTTCGCTCTATAATATTGTGGATTCACTTATTCTTATCATATGGAGAAGTTGAGTCTTTTTCCCTTTTATATGTGCCTTTTTATCAAGTGGGGAAGAAATACTAAATACGAAAACACGTTCCCTAAATAAGAAATAATAGAATAATTAGGTGAATGAATCTAAAGAAATTTTTTTAAAAATATGGTTACTAATAAAAAGCATGTCCAGAAGTTTGTAATTATGCTACTTAATTCGTACTAAAAGGGTACAATCTATTACTTAAACAGAATAAGTCCAAAAAGTAATGAAATAAATAGTTACCTGAGGCGTTCCATTTTCATTTGTTTCTAGTCGATATTCATGCATGATCCAATCAGACTTTTGCCCATTTGGAGCTCGTCCTTTGTAAAACACTAGCGTCTTTCTCATGCCAATCAAGCTATGTCTACAGTAGATAGCCTTGTCCCTTCCTGTAGCTTTCCAAAACCCAGCTGTTGTTGCCCTATTAGTGCGTGTTCCAGTTGGGTATTTCTTATCTTTATGGCTGAAGAAATACCAGTCGTTCTGTTCTTCTGTTCCTATTTTGCATAACTCTAACCAACCAAGGGAATACGATTAACAAAGTAGACAAATAGAGAGTACCTATGAAATTTTGTTTAACACCAGTATTTATTGGAAGATTTCTACCTTGAAGGTCCCATGGCTCAATCTTATAAAGGTCAACGTCTTTGATGACATCAAGATCAATCCGTTTTGAAGCAACCTTTTTCCTTAGGTAGTAATCAACAAGTTCCTCGTCTGTTGGATGGAATCGGAAGCCTGGCGGGACATGCGAAAAGTTATTCATGTTTTTTCAGTAACCCAAAACCTGCAGCCGGAATGTGGTGATAAGACATCAGCCTATCTATTGCAAACTTTAGTCAAAGGATAAAAGGTTGATGTACATCTCAAGAATTTAAAATTACAAGTTATATTATAGTTGCAATAATTATAGTAATTATGAATGACATATACTCCATTACGATAAATATAAATAGTTTGAATGTCAATCATAATTATGATCACAATTGTAATTATAGACTACTATTTAAAATTTTAATGTATCAAAAATATGATTAGATCAAGCAATGTTTAATAATAATATAAAAAGAAGAAGAAAAACAACAAAAACGTCTCAATAAAATCTCACTAAGATGCGGAGGAGTGTGGATAAAATCAAGCAATATTCAAAAGTTAGAAATTTGACAATAACTAAGAATGTATACTAACAGTACAAATCATTCAATCTCACTGAACCAAACTGCATTTGTACTTTTATTTTTTATTTGATTCCCTCAGAAACTTACCAATGGATGTTTGCATTCCAAATCTCAAAATGTTAGATAATATCCAAGTTGTCCATGTAAAGCTATAAGTTTACAAACATTATGGCTCAACTACTATAATGGGAATGGAGCAGGCAATTAAACTAGTTGAATGAAACTATATAAAAGTAGTGATCTGAGGTTTAATTTATGATCATCACAGATTACAATCCCACAATCAACCTATCTATGCTTCACAAATAAACAAAGAACATTTAACCTAAACTTTAAACGATAAATTCAACTATCAATTTTATAACTTTGTGACAATACTTATACACCACATACATGCCCTATATTTGTTTATACTTTTGGAAAATAAGAATTTAAATAGAATATTAGACTCTTGGTACTTTTTTTTTTCTCAACATCCTATGTAACTTGTGGAAAATGGAATTAATGAAACAAGTGTTGCTTAGCAATATGTTTTCCTAATTTGAAAGGAACCTACATTAGGAAAAAAAGTTACAATTCATGTACATTCTCATAATATAGTACACAATTTCATAATGTGATCATTCCACCCTAAACCGAACAATAAAGTTTAATAGGTAAAAAACAATCATTACATCAACGAAGTCTCTTAATCATAATTAAGTCTAAACATCATTATGAATGGAAATTTCATTTAATTGAATAACTAGCTACCTGCTTTGAACAAGAAGCATTCTTTAGAATTTTAATACTATGTTGTGTCTTCCATTAAGTACTTAAATCTGCCTTGTGTTTCAGTCAAAGATAGAATTACAAACAACCAACACAAACACACACATATGAATACATATCTTGTAAGAAGTTAGGTGTGAATGGCCTTAAATATGTTGAACTTTATTTTAATATTAATCTAAAAATTGCTCGTTAGATCATTCCTTAATGGACCTCAAATTCAAATGTATATAGTTGGTCATTCATACATATAGGGAGAATCTATTCCTTCTAGGTGTCACGCTGAAAAATTGGAATAGTGTTTAGTAATTGTTTTACATATTTTCTCTTCTTACCTCTTCAAAGGCTCTAACCCAAAGTTTTTCTTCTTCTTTTCTTCTTATGATTGGCATAAGAAGAACTAACCAATAAAAATTTGTTACGATGAATGTTTAAGGAGTATGCGGAGATAAAATGGGTCAAGAAGGAAATAAGAAGATTAAGAGAACAAGCTTACACGAAATATGAGGTAAATGGTAAATTATTTTGAGTTACTGAAAGATGGTGGATTTGTGATCACTAATTAAATCTCTCAAGAGCATTACAAAATTATATCAGTTGGAACCAAAAGAAAAAGATATTTATATAACAGAAATGAAGTTTTCTAGACAAAAAGTGCTTTTCCGGTGAAAAATAAAAGATTTAAAATCACAAGCTAAATTTCTCGAAAACATTCATAAGAAGAGGAGGAAATCATCCAAAAGCTGGCACCTATGCATAGATATAACATTATCATCTCCATTCATCAATCCCCATTATGTTAGACAATTTAGTGAACACTTAAACAAATACACTCAAATGTTAATCAAAACGTTACTGGAAGATTTGCATCAAAGGAAAAGCAGAATTAAAGGAGAAATGAATATGCAAAATGGCTCAACCATATATATATAACCATAATCCACCCACAAAAGAAATACAGACAGCACATATAATACAATTGGGGGATTTGAAGTACAAAACAGACTACTATATGGAATGTTAATTTGAAAAGAAATAGATTTTAAAGCGAAGTACGAATAAGACGAAGTGGCTATCCCAAAAAAAGGGTTAAAGATCTGTTGCAGGTTAAGATCTACTAAAAGATTTCAAGACAATACGAGTACCCTGAAAAGAAAAGATTGTCGTCAAAAAGATCATCAAACAAAATTAAACAGGACAACATACTATACTTTGGAAAGAGAAAGTAATATTCTGATGTGTATGAAGTGAAGAGCATCAGACAATGAATAGCTTGATACATAAATTATCAGACACAATGAAAAGCTTGATACATAAATTATCTGTTCTAGTCCAACGAGACCATATATAGTTTGGAACAACATAGAGAAAGCAATTAAGTCGATCATGTTGAAATATTGAAATACTTTATTAGTTAAGATGGAAGACTCCATATTAGATGGTATCGCATTAAGCACGAAATCAAAGAAAACAAACCCATATATGACTATGAACACGAGAATATGAAAAATTAGTAAACGGAATAGCTGAAGTACTCAACCTTGATTACCCTGATAGTGCTCTACACCCTAAACCGAATGATAAAGCACCTTCTTAGATCTGATGGAATATATATGAAGCCCAACTTCGTTCACCAATCAGCTTATAACTAAAGTAGAAGGCACAGTAGCTAGCTTTTTGACGACACTCTTTATGACTTTCGACACTGAATCAGACAAAAACGAAAACCACTCAGAAAGGAAAAGAAAAGAAACCAGAAATATGAGTACGATAACCAAAGTGATCCTCGGGAATTGAACGCAAAACCCGTCACCCGTGTACTAAGTCAAGATTAAAGGAATGTCTAGTGATTGTCCGAAGAATGCAAAGGCGAGAGAAAGGAGAAGGAGAGATCAGATCCCGAGGAATGAAAAAGGAAGAAGCTAAAGAGAGGAAAAGGAAAGTTGAGGAATGGGGAAAAAGAAAGGTGGTATGGCTAAATAAGCAAGCATAGACGAAGAGAAATTGCACAATCACACACATGCCCTAATAAACAATGTCTAACTATCTATCATCCTTTATCATTCTTTTATTAAGTGGGAGCTTGATTGCTGCAAAAGCTTGTGAGCTAAAAGGGAGATGGATAATGGCTCAAACCTCTCTACTAGATGGTTTTAGAATGAGAAAGATATGAATGAGTTTCACAGACAGAGAGATAGAGAAAGCGAGAGAGAGAGCGAGAGAGAGAGAGAGAGAGACAGATATTCAATCAAAAAGAAACAGAGAGAGAGAGAGAGGCGTCAACCTCCACCAGCAACTGATAAAGACTAGAAGAATATGTTCAGCTTCAGCTCTTGCCTCTTGAGGTCGAGAGAGAGACAGGAGCTCATGATGTTAGAAGATGATAACACGGTGAGTGAGGACAGTGTTGGCTTTTTATTGTTACCCTTTTAAAATCTAATATCTTATTATCATATACTTCTAACATTCTTTTATATTCAACAACTAGATTTAAAAATTTATTAAATAAGATAAGTGTATTATATCATCATCTTAATTATGTGCTTTAAATAAATAATATTCATATCAAAATTTCTTTTTCTATAAATATAGGTTAGGAAAGAAGAACTCCCTACTTAATAATTTTCATATTTTATTGTTGACACTTAAAACGTTTTTGCATATACTTTTCTAACTAAATGAGTTCGTTTCAGAATCTGATCATATGAGTTAAGATGTCAATTACAAAATTACTAAACATATAAATCTATTCATAAAATACGAGCTAAGTAAATTTAACTTTAATATATTACCGAAAATTACACAAAACAACATAAGTTAATTGACTTGCGCCCGCAAAATATTGTTTTCCTACACTAGGTTACAAACCATGAAAGAAAGTAAAATGTAAAATAGCGGAAGAAAAGGGACAAAAAGGGGCATTGTATATTGTGTTGGTGGTGCAATCGATTAGATAGATTATATCTTAAGGGGTGACGGTAAAGCACTCGAACCCTCACCGCCAGATTCTACTTCCAAAGGGTAGTATGTTTTGTCCACTTCCGCGTGGTGTACAAGATCAGACTAATTATGATCCTTTTCACAGCCTAATATTAATTAGCCTTCTAGATGTTTGACAATTAAAAAGGTCATGACACCCAATTGATTTTACTTTAAGGGTCTTCATCTTATAGTGATGTTGGATTAATTGGTCTTCTTATAAGCCCTGTTTTAGTTTCTCAAGGGTAGCATTGTTTTCTTGGCATATAAATAGAGGCCAAGAAAGATATGACATAGACATAAAGGTGTTAAATTCTGAGGTTAATTTAGATTTTCATCTTAATACATATGCAAGGTTTATATTCCAAGTAAAGCGGAAGAGAGAAATTTTATTTCACTCTATAATTCTATTGAACTCAACATAAATAACTATTCAACACCTGTAAAAAGATGAATTAACATAAGTATTTCAAATTAATCCAAATATTAACTATCATTAAAGTAAAAAATTACAATTTAATCATGTGAAACTTTTTTTAAAACAAATTAGTGGATTCCTTTGAATATAGACTTGGTTCTTATAAATATTATTTCTTCATGTTTAGGAAATCTCATCCAATAGCCCCTAGGAGTGGATTTAGTCGTATAGAATCTCACTTAATTTATAATATAACATATTCAAGCTTACTCATTAGCATTTGATAATTCATAAATCTAAATTTTAAATAATTACACGTGCCAAAATAAGTTTAAACTTCAATCTTATTTATAGAGCTGTGATAAGAACCTCTAAAGTCTAATGAAAAAGAAGTTCTACATAATATGAAAAATGAAGCATAAATATCACCCATCAAAAGCTAATGTGTACCTTTATCACTTCAATCTACCTTAACAGCCACATTAATCAAAATGGCATTTATTTGACTACTTAATGAAATTTAATTAGGGGAATGAACAACTAACATTTATCTTTTGTTTGGGGGGTTGAATATCATATTGAGATTTCAAGTCATTCCATTTCCATATTGAATGGTGGGATCAATGATAAGATATTTATCTTATTAAAATGCGTCGAGAAGAGGTAATTGCATCCATCACATTTAGGAAACCTCAAGCATAAGCATTTTGTTATCTTAAGTCGCTCTAGCTCCTTAAACAGACAAACAAAATAAACAAAGACCCTAAAAGAGGGAACTAGGTACTTATTCCTTGAAAAGTGCAAATATTAAATTCTGAGAAAAAGTTATTTTTTAAGGTTTGGTGGCATTCCAAAAAAGTAATTAACCTCCGATAGGCCTCACCAGTTACCAGCAACAACTGCACGCGACATCTGGTTGGTTGGACTGTGGATTACAAAAATACAGGTGTTTATTTAATCATTTTTTTGTTCCTAGAAAGCTGTTTCTACAATGGACCCCACCAACCGACTCAATGCATCAAGATAGTGACACTTCTCCAAATTTAGTCAGCTCAGCCAACAAGCCGAACCACAGTAGCTGATTAGAACAAGCAATGAATGATGGTTTCCAAATTTCACGTGGGACCCACTAAAATCGAATGATGTTAAACGCTTATCATTAAGCTCACAACATCGTTGGGCCCCACCTCTAAAATTTCTCTGTACAGTAGACCCCACTTTCCCTGAAACCAACTTGCTTCCTCCTGTAAGGACACTTGTAAACTTTTTGGATTTTTATAATTAAGAAAACAATGTTTTTTTTTTGTAATCTAAATACGGACACTCAAGGTGGGGTGCTTATGCGTCCCGATAAGTTAAGCTATAACTTCAAATTACTGTCTCCGGATAATCGGCCAGTGTTATGGACTTGAGGACTAAGGTATGGTAGGCTGTGACATTAATGTAACTGTTTATTACTGTAAGTTAGCATTTTGAAAAGTGGGTGGCCAGATAAGCATTCTCGCAAGAAGTAAAGAAGTGAAGCAAAAGTCTCACACGTGATCCAAGTGTCATCTTTTGGTCCCCACCCTTTCACTAGAATATTGACATTTTATGTTGGAAGATCAGGTAGGGTTAATTATTGTAATTACTGTTAATATATCATAAGACTTTGTCAATTTTGAAATTTTGCTTCCTATATTTATTTTAAACGTTTATGTTATCTAATGATAGTGATGAAGTTTTAAGTTTAAATCATTGAGATAATTCCAATTTTAGGTTCAGTATTTTATATGGAAAGAAATTTCAAATATGTATATTCCAGGGTTTTAAAAAGTACATTTTAAGAATTTTTTTATGTTTCATATTTTCTATTTACTTCCTTACATTTTTATATTGTCTAATTAGTATATCGTATTATTATGTTCATATTGTGTATGAAAATTATTTATACTAGTATTAATTTTTAAAAGTTTCAAACCTAATCATCGATTAATACCATCTTTGGTCCTTTTTGGAGTATGTATGTCCATATGTTATGTGTTAATGTTATGATATTTCGATGTTTTTATTTTCAAATAAACAAGTCAATATAAATCTAAAAACCATAATTGATCCCTTCAATACAATTAGGATGAATAAAAAAGATTTAAAAAGAGATTGGGATAAAAACTATTAATTAACACGGTCAATTTTGTAATTAATTGTACTTCATTTATTCTTATTTTTATTCTTTTGATTGATCCCACCAATTTGATTGTAAAGTTTCATACTAATAGTTATATTTCACACTAAAAATAATTTTAATAACGCTAAGAGTAGGCTTCAGGTAATTTCTAAAATTATAGATAATAGAAAATAAAGAGATTTTGTTAAATGAGTGTGAACTCTATTTGGTTAAAATGATAAATAAAAACCAGCTAAAAGAATAAAAATAATAGAAAAAGAGAAAGGAAAGATCGATCTCTTTTTAATAATGGCCATATATCTTAAAATGTTGGATTGGAAAGAAGAGTAAAAAAAATGCCTCTTGTTAACAATGTTTATATTATGAACATCTATAACTAATGTCTTACAAATCAAACCGAAAGATAAATTGATAAAATAAGAAGTTTAAAGTTTAAAAAGTATTTTTTATTACTTGGTGTTTAACAATAAAAAATATTATAATAAATTAAATCGAAAAATTGAATAGTTAAAATTTTTTATCATTAATCAACTAGCTAATCATTGTCCACAACTAACCACACCACGACTTCTTATTTTTGTATTGTTGGCTTCTATATTTGCTAAATTTGCTGCATTGGGTTTTTCTTTTTTATGATATTTTTTTCATTTGTCTATCTTAAGTCTCTCATAGATGTTTAGTCTATTATATCACTAATAGTTTTCTATCATCTCTAAAAAAAAGTCGTACATTTTTATAATGAATATACCCCAATAAACATGAGTGAACCTGTGATCTCGTCAATCGCAGGTTTATGATCAAGGGCATGTAAGTTAAGCATGATGGAGAGAGTTGTCCAGAGAATAGAGATCGTGTGGTGAGCTGAAACGCAAGAAACGGTGGGGTAATGCATTAATCATTGCTGAAATGTACCCCAATATTATTTTGTTTCCCCACGTTCGACCCATGGATGTGGAGGGCAGCTCAGGGGAAAAAAATTTCGAAGTAAAATAAAGGTTACACTATCCACTGTTCATGCTCAAGTGTGTTCCTAAAGACCTATGCATATACATTTTACAAAAATAAAAGTATAAATATAGGATTTTATAATCTGCAGGTGACCTTAGTGAATTACAGTTGGTTATGTATTAAAAGGTCAACTGATTGATGCTTGGGTAATAAAATTTTTTCAAAATATTATCACAGTATATGTTACCTCAAATTAGTTTTAAAACTCCAACAAATTAAAATTAAGAATTGTTTAATTTCAATTCTATTTTTATTGTAATTTGTAATTTTTAATGTTACTTTTTTAAAAAACAAAAATTCGTTTGATTGTTAATGTCTAATAATTACCTATTAAATAAAAACTTAAAGTTAAATTATTTTTATAAATATATAAATTAAATTTATTTTAATAACTCATATAATATTTATTGATAAATTACTAGTAAAAATATTATATTTTAAATATAAATAGCCCAATAATTAAAATTTTGTAAATTAATATTTATTTTAATATATGCTTTTAATGATTAAAGTAAATTTTATTGAAGTTATATATTTTTGAAAATATTTTAAAATTTAAATGATATTATTAATAATTATTAAATTAAAAAAATTTAATACTTAATATTTAAATTAATTAAAATTTTTAATTAAATTATTTTTTAATTCTTTAAATAATTAAATATAAAATATAGAATTAAATTATTTATAATTTTTATTAATAATAATATTAAAAAATTATATTGTGAAAAATAGAAACAAAAAATCAGTTTTATGATTTTTATAAATTATAAAATCTGGAAGAATGTCAAACAAAAAATTCAAATAAATAATTTTTTACTAAATTTGAAAATAAAATAAAAAAGATAAAGAAAAATAAATAGGTCTTAATTACCATCACCATTTTATATTTAAACTTATATTATTTCTCATGTAAATTAACAACAGTATTGAACTGATCAATCAATTAAAGCTACGAATCGGTTGTTTAGGAAATTCCAGGCGCAGGGTTTTGGAGCTCCATATGTGGTACATGGAAGGAGGAAAGTACAACTGGAGCAATATTGTCGTTTGTATGTGTCATCAATAAAATTTCTGTTTAATTTAAAAATAATATTTTTATCTTGTTTCTGATTCAACATTTTCCGTTATAGTACTGCAGTATACAATATTGTGTTTTGAGAAAGCTACTCACCATCTAGCTAGTTGATTCTGTAGTACGTTGCTTTTGCCTTTCATTGCTCTTCTTGGGATAAATTATAGATGCAGACTTTGTTTCACTCTATACAAATTTTTAGTAGAACTTGTTCGTATGGGTATTTCCTAGAATGTATATGCACCTACATTGGTATGGAGTGAAACTTGGGCGATATCAGGCCAAGTAGGTGACAAAAATTAGCCAACATCATAAAGGGGTAAATCTTGTACTGGTCCATTTTGTTTCATTGACAATTACACAGAATAAATGTTTTAAAAAAAAAGAAAATTACACAGAATAAAAATATCTAATTATTTCAACTGCCTTGACATTAAAATTGAGGAGGTGTTTTTTCTAAACCTAATTTTTCGTTAATGACTTGATGTTTCTTACTTTCCTAAAGTGTACCTGCCAGTCAATGAAGTGAACTTGAAACAAAAAACTGGCATTATTTGGAAGTCTGAACCAAAAAGAAAGAAATAGAGGAAATGGAGTTGGGGAGGGGGGTTTCTATTTACATAGATAAAGTACATGCGCAGTGCCACCCGGCAGACAAGGCTTCGTCAAATGAAGACATTATAAGTGCCTGTCGCCCTCTCTAAGGCCATCATTACTTCTTCACTAGAGTACTTGTACTTTTAAGCACGTGAGCATTCTTGTTGGTTGATCCCCCAAAGCAAAAGCTCCAATTTTCCTAAGCTTTACGTTAGAACCTAATTTGCGTCACGGTTTGAAAGGATGGGTTGGAATCTGAAACTTTCGCGGTGTCTATTGCTCGATTTCTTTCTTGTCTTCTTCTTGTCTGGGTTGGTGGGTCTTCTCTTCAAGCAAGTATGGTCATTGGTCAAAGCCACCGGTATAACTTGGGGATTTGATAAGAAAAAAAGCATGCATAGAGTCAGGGACAGAAGAAGCTTTTAAATGGTTTCCCTTCAGTAAAGATAAGGAGGTTAGAGTATGAATTAAGGAGTCGGTTATAATATGTCTTCTTTTTCCTATTTTATTAACGCATTTTCCACTCAGTTAACCTAAATGCGTAAACACTTCTTAATTGTTGTTACGGTTTTAATTAAGTGCATTCCTTGTTGTAAATGTTTGTTTTTTATTTTTTAAATAAAGGAAGGCAAAGCCTGTGAAGAACTCAAATTTAATGGTTATTACATATTGTATGCAGTGTGCATAACCCTAACACGTAATAATCCCGTCAAAGTTCACGGCGAATGATCCAAAAGATGCGAAGCCACTGTTATAGAATTTAAGATTGCACGTTCGACTTGAAACGTAAGTGTTGAAAGTAGTTCATAAGGATCTCAAATTATGCCTATAAAAAATTATGTTCTTTTTGTTTGTGAGTGAATTTTAACAGAGAGAGCAATACAAAAAGGACGGAAACAAGAACAAAAAAAGGTTTGACAAACATCCCATTCTTCTAAATATAGAAGTTGCCATAGCAAAAGAGGAGCCAATAGCCTATCCCGTATGAGATTATATGGTGAAGGCAATTACTACTAAGGGAATAGCATCTACCCTGGCAGTGAGAAGCATAAGGGTTATAATCATTTGTAAGCTATTCGAAGCAGAAGGGGGTCTTCATTACTTAAGGGCTGTAAGCTACTAATTTTCTCTCAGAAAAGTCTTAACTAATTCTTTTTGTTTCCTAATTTGCTGCAACAAAAATAACTAATGCTTTTAAACCCACCTGATTCAAGGTTTCAAAATTTTTCTTTCGTTGAAACTTTTGATCCTAGCTAAGACCACCAAAGTTACCATCCAAACATGATGACTCAATGAAAATCGATCCACTGGCTATTTAGGCAAGCCCGTATATGATCACCCCAACTATATTAAGTACCGAAACGCTTTACAAGTTACATGAAATTATAAAACAACACAAGCGCTATTATGGTTGAATATCAACAAGTGGCAGGACATCTCCCACCACAGAGGGTCGCATTCATCAAATTCGAAGGGGCACTTCCCCTTCTCAATACTTGCATTATTAGAAAGAGCATTTGCAATCGGAGATGAACTTCTCCTCCCTCGTGCATTGAAAATACTAATGAGTCGTAAAAACGCTTGATGCACACACTATAAGAAAATAATAAATTATCGACAGAATATTACCGACAGTAAGATTTCCGTAGGTAATTAGCGACGGAAAGAGACATTCCATCGGTAAAGTGAACAGAATTATCGACGAACGAGACATTCGTCGGTAAATGTGGAGGGAAAATAAACTCGCAATTTTCCGTCGTAATATAGCACCGGAATACGTAGTTCCGTCGCAAAATAAGGTGATAACAGATGGAGCGAGAATTGGTGAAATTAAATACTGACGAGAAATATGTTCCGTCGGTAAATTACCGACAGAAATGGAGCGATGTGTCCGTCGTCCATTTCCATCGATAAGTACGGAATTGTTCATAAGTAAAACGACGTTGTTTTATCATCATCGTTTTAACCTGACCTTTACTCCCCCCTCTGCCATTTTTCTTCTCCTCCCTCGACTGCGTCATTTTTCTATCATTTTCATTCCTTCCACTGTTGATTTCTACTTATTTTTTGGTCCATCGTACATCATTTTGAGGTAAGGTCTCTATTGGATTTATTTTATCTCCAAAAAATGAAGCTCTTAGATGGTTATATATATGTATATCGTGGGTGGGTGTTGGGTGGTGGGTTTTGTTATGATTGTTGGATTATGCATTTTTTGTTGAATTATTAGTTTATTTGTTGTTTACATGTGTTGTTGTTGGTAAATAATGGAAAAATGCATTTGTTTTGTGTGAATGTTAGAGATA
>JANQAP020000553.1:4929603-4954390 GCA_026874005.2 Erythroxylum coriaceum | reverse complement strand
AATATAAATAAAATAAATTTAGTAAATAAAATATTTTATAAAAATATATTATTAGTCATATTAATTAAGAGTATAATCAAAAATAATACTTATAGTGAAGGTTATTAATGGAAAGTAAAATTTCCACCACAGAAGCAGTTTTCTACCGCAATCCTCTTTCTACTTATTGATTTCTACGGTGGCACTGCAATTTTCTCCAACCTCCGGTTGTTCACCGCAAATCCAATCACATGACTGCGTTTGAAAACTGCAGTGAATAAGTACTTATTCTCACCGCACCGTAAATCCAAATGCAGCTTAAGTATTTACTGTATATGGAATTAGTTTGAGTTACTTGTCATAACTTCGAAGGACTGAAGCTTAATATTAATTTCAGGTTGAAATATGTCAATAAAGAGAAGACACGTATGATGCGACTAGGATTCAGACCACGATTCGGAGGTAATTACTGTACAGGTGTGAAGGTGTGGTTCTTCAACAGCTGTTGTAGAGTCATCCGTCGCCTCCAAATTAATAGTGCATTTTGGTCATTTAATTAGAATTACCAAAACTTATGATGTACAATTTTTATTATTAATGAAGATATTTTCAATTTTATATCATCAAATAAATTTATGTTTAAAAAATTAAATTTATACTATTACATTAATAGATGTTTAAATTATGCATTAATTATAACATCATGAAATAAAATTTATTGATGGTATTGAGAGTACATTATAAAAAAAATTTTCTGATTATTTTACCGACAAAAATATGAGATCTGTTGGTAAAAATACCGATGGAATGATGTATACCGTAGGTAAAAATACTGACGGAAAATAATGTTTCGTTGGTAAATTTACCAACAGAACATTATTTTCCGTCGGTAAATTTACCAACGGTATACATTTTTCTGTCGGTAAATTTACCAACAGAACATTATTTTTTGTCGGTATTTATTAGCTACAGTCGTTTCTACAACACCTATGTCCATCGGTAAAATCCGTTGCTAATATTACATACCGACAGAAATTGAATGTTTTCAATCAGTAATTTTCGTCGCAAAACTACGTTTTTCTTGTAGTGACACCAAATGAGTTTACTGTCATTATATTGCATGGAGCAGATAAGTGATATTATTATATACTTATTATATTGATGATCTGCTATTGTTGTATTTGACTAAAACAAGTTTACATATTTCATTGATCAAACCAATTTATATGTATAAAGAAAAACATAATAAAATTCACAAAATCAGGGATCATAATAAATTAACAACTAAAATAACAAAAGAGAATTGCATAAACTAATGCAAACATAATTAATTGTTCCTAAAGAAATAAGTGTTATTGTAGACTATGTTTTCAACTAGGGTCTTACTATTAGCCACGTTTCTTGACTCTTCCAAGTTTTATTTTGAACACAATTGATATCTGTTAGGTCAATTCAATTACTTTAATATTTGGGGAGCTGTAACTATTCTCTAACAGCATCTAAAGCATATTTTGAACATTCCTAGCTTTTGTGAAAATGGTAATTACTTATTTCTAAGTTGTACAAAATATTAAGGAAACTTTTCCTTCTTTCTAAATTTCTCTAAAAAAATAAAATTTAATCTTATAATGTTTTACCTTATCATGGACAATACTGAATTGGAAAAGATTAATACGATTGCTTGATCATTAACAAAAATCTATATTGATTCTTGTTATACCAAAGTCAAACACCCTCCATAATTTTTCATATTGCATAATTTGGTGTTGTAGTTACTGAAAAAGAACTTCTATAATACTTTAAAGTATGATTTCTTATTTTTTGAAACACAAGTTAGTTATACATGAACCAAAGACTGAAGTAACACTAAATTGTACTTTTCATATCTTCAATCAAACATGCTCAATTATTGTAAAAAAACCTATTAACTTAAAATTTTGATAATTTACATGCTTAACACCATAATCAATTGTTTCCTTGTTACGTCTGATTACATATTTAAAAATGTGCATGTGTTTTTCACATGCATAAATGTATAAACTTAGACAAAGAAAAGTTTACATCTTATGCAATATTAAGATTGGAAGCAGTGAGGTATATGAGACATCTAATTAAGCTTTTGTTGTGATTCTCAACCTTGAAATTCTTAACTATAGGCTACATAAAAGTGTTAATATATTTACAATCCTTTATTTGAAAATTTTTCAACATTTTGTAGTTCTATTTGTATTGACTACTTAAGATTTTTTTATTGCCTTACTTTCAAATTAAGAAATTAAGACATTAATCTCAAGTTAGTCATATCAAATTCCTTCATCATTTGAACTAAAAAAACACCAACAAGCTCCAAATTGTTGCGACCAAAAGATTGTAAATATAAACTAAGATAAAAATTAAACTAGTACCTTCTTGTTTCACATAAAATGTTGCTTCACTTAGACTTTAACAAATTTTAAGCTCAATAGGTGCTCATCTATACAACTACACCAGGGCTTTTGGGCTTACTTGAGGCTATAAAATGTCTTCTTCAGCAAATGCACATTCTCCTCTTATCTTTTTATAATAAAGCCTTCATAATGCTCAATACATATATCTTCTTTTGAGAAACAATTAAAAATCTTAACTTTACATCAAGTTAAAATATTTTCTAACCTTTTATGCCAAAATAATAAGAAAAAATGGATAGTTTCAAGTCTTGTCACATGAGTGAAGGTTTTAAAAAAATTCACACGAAAGACTTGTACGTAACCTTTCATTACAAGCCTTGCTTTATGTTTATTTACTAATCTATCAATATTAAACTTATTCCTTAAGTACCATTTTATCCTAATAACCATTTTATTTTGAGATGGTTTAATAAGATACTAATTTTTGATATTTTTCAATCGTTGGAAGGTCTTCCTCCATGGCAACAAACTATTTATGCTCTTGCGTTGATCTTTAACATTTGTTGGTTTAGTATTACAATTGAATCTTGTATAAATATTATAAAGCAATCTAGTGCCTTTCATTAGCTGCTCATCATCATCTTCATCATTGAGATTAGTCCACTAAAATATTGATCATCACCATCTATTTTCCAATCTTACTACTCTTCCTCAAGGAATACAATATTTCTTCTAATCTTTTATATTTGAGGATGAAATATTTTGGAGCCCTTGGAGTTATTATTAAAAGCCTATTAAAATAACAGATCAAAATTTTTATCTAATTTGTCTTACTTAAGTTGAGGAATATAAAAGAAACACAAACATTTAAACACTTTTAAATTGGATAAGGAATGTTTTAAGCAAACCATATTTCATAAGGTGTCTGATTATGATGTGCTATAGCTAGTAATTTGTTCAACAAAAAATAGTAGTATTAGTGATCTCTACCTAAAATCTTTTAGGCAAATTCTTCTTATGCAACAAATTCTTCTCATACACAAAATCTTTATGATGGATTTTTCCTTTCACTAAGTTTGCTTTGCTACAAAGAGTAAGGAGCAAAAAGTTGATGATCAATTCTAGACTCCTCATAAAATTTGTTAAATTGTTTTAAGGCATATTCATTTTTGTTATTAAACCTCAACACCATTATCTTGCAATAACTTTGATCCCAAATTTTGAATCGTCAAAACCAAATATCTACCTTAGATTTGAGCATAAGAAAGAAAATTTAACACATTTTGATAATCATCAATAAAGGCAATATAATACTTACTGCCTTTAAGAGATAATGTATTATAAGGCCCTTGAAGCTTAGTTTATACAAAATGAAGCTTATGTGAGGCCCTCAAAACTTGTTGTGTAAAGATTTTCCTTGCCTACTTGTCCAGCTAACAAGCTTTGCAACTTGAGATGCTTTCTTCCAATGGATCTATGCCTTTCACCAATTCAAGTTTCTACCTTGAAAGGATAGTAAAATGATAGTAAAATCCCAACCTTTTATGCGAAAGGATAGTAGTTTTTATAGGAGCTTAATATGCATATTGTTCTTTCTTTATTAGATCAAGAGATAATATATTTTCCTTTATTTTAAAATAAAAAATTCTAGCCTTTTTACATCTTTAATTACACATTTCATGAACTCAAAATGCAGTTTAAAAGCTTTCTCAAGTAATTGACCAACATTGAGAAAATTTTCATCAATTTTTGGAACATAATGTATATCAATAATCACTTTGACTTTAGAAAGAGTTTGAATTGCAACATAACCTTATATATATATATATATATATGTATATGTATATTTGATTTATGTAACTATTATCTATTAGCCACGTTTCACTTTGGCTGCTACTTGCATAAAACGAAGCCACAAACTATTGTTTCTCGCCTTTTTAAACCTATTGCTTCCCTTTATTTCTTTAAATCATGTCCAAGTGACGTATTTAGTTGCACTTATTTCACTTTACATCATGTTTGTTTTAAAACTGAAACTAAGTATAGTGTTGACAAAGGGAATGATTAACTCCTTTGTCTTTGCTTGCTCTACTACCGCCTACATCGCTGATGTTTTCTCTAGAAGTTCTAATATTGATAGCATCTACACCTAAATTTCCTTAGTTTTTCCTCCACTTTTTCCTTTTTTCTTTACTAAAATCATGAGTTTAAAGTTTGGTTTGCATGGAAGCTTTAAAAGTGTCATTTTCTTTAATCTACCTTCTTTATTCAAGAGCTTCTATAATATTAAGAAGCTTTGCCAATATAATTCTAAAAGGTCTTTAAATTTCTCTAACACATAAATCTTGACTTTAAATCTTTTAGGTAGAATGGCAAAAAGCTTCTTGACTACTCTACTATTAGGCATAACATCTCCAAAAATCATAAGCTTGTTGATAACCTAATCTATTTGCATACTCTTTGGAAGTCTTATAAGTCTTTCGATTCAAGATTTAAGATTCACATATTTCTTATTCTTACATTATCATAAAATTCAGATATAAGATATTCCTATATTTGAAAAGATGTTTCCAAAATTATGATCTTAAGAAATAAAATTTTAAACATAGTTGAAAAAAGGCAAGTTTTAGCTTTAAACCATTTTAAGGATATCTTTCGATGATCCTTGATTTTTTTTGTATTATATGATTTTCAAATAATGGTAGGATTTCTAACTCCTCTACTATTACTTCTAAAAGATCACAAGATTACAAAGAAGCAGTCATCTTAACAACCCTCAACTGATAATTTTCACTAGTGAATGTTAGAGGTACAATTGGTGTGAAACTTTTTGAAGCCATTCACGTTAGTAATATTGTTATTTATTATTGATGAAAAATACTCATGCAAAACTATAGTAATATGAGTTAGAAAATAATTTCTTTTATTTGAAACACTAATAGTTAGCTCTAAATTTGCAATACAGGTCTCTTAAGAAGAGGGCTTTAATACTAGTTATTGTATTTAAATTAATAATTAAGCTAACAACAAGACTTGCATAAACTAATCCATCAATAAGTTGTAACTATTATTAGAAAATATGTTTTCAGTTGTGGACCATATCTTTAATTAGAGTCCTTTTATCATCAACTTTTCTTAACTCCTTCAAGTTTTATTTTGAATACAATTAACATCTATCAAGTCCACTTAATTAGCTTAACATCTATACTTGATCAGGGCATCTATAACTAGGCATATTTCAAAATAGTAATATACATACATACATACACACATACACACATATACATATCTTGAATGTTGACAACTTCAGGTTTGATTTATCTGCTTTAGGCCTGATATGGATATCTTTAACTTCCTCTGTTGAGTTACCATTTAGATTCTAAAATTTAAGTCAAAAGGGGTGTAATTGACAAAGGTAAAAGTTTAAGCTTTCTATAAGATATAAGGTTGTCACTTACATGTTCTTTTAGTTAAAAATGTCATTTATAGACTTTTGAACAGCAATATGAATCTACAGTTTAGATTTTAATCTCCCTTTTATATATGTATGTAGATAACCCTCATTTTAAGTTAATGATCAAATATATAATACCTTTATTGTGCTAGTCTTTTAACAAATTAAATCTAGAGTCCAAAGTTCAGGATTTGATCACTTCAAATTATACATATATATCAATTATCAAATGTTGTAATAAGAAGGTAAAAATGACCATTTTTTTTAACCATTCTATTACATCAAGTAAAGTTCTAACTCAAACTTCTAATGATTTTAAAATAAATTGCTGTTAATGTTTTTAGTTTTGGTAATATTAGTGAGTCAATTTATCAAAAATTCACGCAAAAGGTAATAAGAACAAGTTCAATGAAGGATAAAGTGATCAAAGAATAAAAATGAGCAAAATGGAACACCAACTACTATTTAAAGAGTTTCAAGGAAATTAAATAAAAAAACGAAGAACAAGAAATAATGATGTAACAACAAGTGTAATAAAAATTTTAATCTTATCTTAGTTATTTAAATGAATTGGAAACTCAATTATTACATGATTATTTATATGTAAGACATAATAACTAAATCCTTTCACATTCAAGATGAATTTTGTTTTAGACTTTAAATAAAATCTCTTGAGCTTTAAACAAAGTTAAGTAAATTTTTGAAATAGTTTTGAATCAAGTTTTTATCAAAATAAGATGCTTTAATGCTTTTGAAAATTAATGACAAATTATTTTTAAAAGTTAGTATTTGTAAAGGTTTGACTTATTTAGGGTTTTGTTTCAATTAGACTAACATAGGGATAAAAAATTATAAAACATGTGAAGTTTGTTAGATTAGGGGATAGGTTAACTAAACTCCTAGTCAAACAAATATAGGCTAGTCAAATGTAGGTGTTTTGCTAGTTGAATGTGGCTAGAAATTATATCTCAAAATTATTTGAGTTAATTTTGGGTGTAAATAAACTATATATGAGTTAAATAAGATCTTTAGGCCTAGAGGGAGCTTTCGAAAGAGTTTTATTATGTTCATATGTTTGTAAGCATGATATGAACATTTAGTGCTTTGTGATCAATAAATGAGTTCTTGAGTTATATATAAGCAAAAGACATCATTTAAAAGAGAAATTAAATTGTTAGGGTTCCTCTTTGCATATGACAAAGAACAAACAAGTTCTTTTTATTTTGTCTCAGCCTAAGCTCAAACTTGTTTGAGCTTAAAAAGTTTGAAATGACCATTTATAAGATGTAAGCTTAAAAATCCCATAATAATTAAGAAACACTAAAACATTTAAAAATAACTCAAATGCTAAAATTTAAAAGATCTAGAAGAAAATCTGGTTTCTATAACCAAAAGAATATAGTATCAAACAATAAACTACAAAAATATTAAATATACAAAACAAATAAAAAGCTACAAACGATGATTTCTCACACTTCTATGTAAGTAAGAAAAAAATTCTCATAAACACAATAACTGGGCTGGAGATAAAATAAGGAAAAGAATGACTAAATCACTTGAATGGGGATTAGACACCAATTAGAAATGAATCTCTATATAATAACTTTATAAAACCCTTAGTTATGCCTCTTATGAACTTTTAAGCAAAACGCAAATAGATAGCAATAACAAATATACATAAACTAAACTTCAAAATGTATTTCACAAAATAACCAATAATCAAGAGAATAACAAATGAAGACAAGTAACACATTATTATATAAATCGAAAAAACAAAAACCAAAAATAAGTGAAATCATAGAAATAAAATTGGATCAATGGAAATTGTACCTTAAACCTGAAATTGAACCCTAGAGATACACAAAATCTTATAAGATTTTTCTTTAGACGTCTTTATTAGTATTTGTGGTTATGCATGAGGTGGCAGATGCATTACTTGATCTCCTTTCTATTGATTCTTCTATGTTCCTAATCCTAAGCTATAAAGCTCCAACAAAATGTTTCAATCTTGATTTTATTATGAAAAAATAATTAGAAAAACCTAAATCTAAAAAGAACTAAATGCTAAAACATGAGAATAAGAGATTTGGAGAAAAGGCAAAAACTGTTGGTATTTTTATTATTGTAAATGTATTGATTTATTATGAAAATTAGGAGAGAAGAAAATATGAATTGAGATATAAGATTTTCCAGCTATTAAAAAGCTTCAATGGATGCCAAAAAAAAAAAAAAAGAATCAAAGTTGATATCTATGATAACTTGGAGGCTAAAGGCAATGGAAGGAGAGGACTTAGAGCGATGATAGTGACTAGGCTAATGGCAGAGGACTTAGGGAAACAAAACATAGAAGAGAAGAGGGTTTAGTTAGGATAAGGAAAATGATAGAAGATGAGGTAAATGTGTTTTTTAGATGTGTTGTTTGCGTTTTATCCGTTAAATAACAAAATAATGTCATTTTAAATACAAATATTAGCAAGGTACAGGCCATGAAGTCTAAGCTTGAGCCTAACCCAAATCTTAAATTTTAAAAAATAGCTTGAACTTGTTGACTTTGGACCATGCCTGAGCTAAATCACCATCCTCAGAAAGAAGATATATAAAGGGTTCTTTTTCACCTAGGAAATGAAGATATGTAAGGGTTCCTCATCATTCGAAAGAAGACATATGTATGAAAGCTCCTCTTCACTTATTAAAGAAGATGATATTGAATTCATAAATAAATCTTGAGGAGTGGATATAGGTTAATAGTTGTTTAACCAAACTACTATAAATTGGTTTTTATCTCTCTTCCTACACTCGTTAATAATTAATGTATTTGTTTTATCAATACCTTATATGAATATTTTGTAACTATTCATTAGAATATGCAAGTCCTTTATTAGTTTTTAATAGGAAAAATGCATAAACACAAAATTTACTCCCCTTTCGGATGCTACATGTAGACTAATAATTGGTATCAGAGTAGTTCTTATTAATAGTATACATATTTCTAGTGAAATTTATGCAAAGATTATTACCACAATTTGATTGCTTTTAGCCTAAGTAGCTAATTTATATGTAGATTTACATATATTGAAAAACTAGGATGCAACACTTCCTTTTAGTTAAAAGGTTTTATCTTTAGAGAATTGAGTAGAAATTCTTTATGTCTCAATAAAAGTAATAGTTGTAGATAAAGAAGAGACAATTAGTAGTGGAAAAAATTGAATAACATGCTTTGAATTGAAAAGAGCTTTAATGATAGGCATAAAATTGGTTTCACTTATAGAAATGCACCATCCAATACTAGTAAAAAGTTTTAAGGAGAAAGCTTTTACATGAGAAATCATTACATAAATCATCAAATAAGCATATAACTTTTAATTATAGACATTAAAACTTTAATGCTCATGTATCATCTTTTAGGTTCCAAGTTAAAAGAAAATTTATTACTTTCATGTATGGTGCAAAATCTAGACTTAGACAACATATCATCAAAGAAAGAATAAGGCCAAATTTTATGCAAGGCCATCTTGTAAACATATTTTTAAAAAAGTCCATAATCGGGTATGCAACAATTTCATGACTCTCATTATAATTACAAACCTTAACTTTTTAAAAAAGATATTACACATGCTCCAATTCATCATAGGATATATTTCAATTAAGAAAAATGTCATTTTTCAATTCAAGGCCTCAAAGTCACACAAGGAGAACTCCTAATCCCCCATATATCGAAAAGCGAGCATTACATCACCAAAATCATTCACCAAGACCTAAAAATGCATATAGGTCATATTATTGTAGGTCTTTCTCATATGACATTAACACTTCCAATTCTTATAATATGGTACGCCTTTTTTGTGGTGATCATGATCCTATAAAAAGAAATTGTTCAATAATGTTTGTTAAGTAAAATTGAAAAGATATAGATTAGAAAAGGTTTAAGAATTAATCTCCAAGAGCCTAAGTCATGTGAATACCTAGAACATATTGACAGGGATGGAAAAAGGGCCCAAACCCAACCAACTTAAAGTTAATGGACTCGACCCAAGTTGACTAGGCTTTAGGCCGACCTCAAGTCTTTTTTAGATTTTAGGTTAAGCTAAGATATAAGCCTTTTTTAAGATTTAGGTTGTGTTCAAGCTTGGGATTCCCAATATGAAGCTTAAACTTCTTTCACATGCAAAGTAATATAATTTTACACTTTGATAAATAGTTACTTTTGGACATATAAATCTGATCAGACTCAAGTTCAAGTTTAAACTCAGGCTGAATGTTTCAAGCTCAACCCATTGTCATCTCTACATATTGATTTTTTTACCTTATATATATATATCAATACTAAGTGTTATTTAATGAACAGGAATAATGGCGTCACATCTATAGATATCAAATATGGAGTAACAATAGTATCTTTAGCAACCGAGTTCAAAGAATAAATCACCAAGAGCTCTCACATAAGTAAAGCAAGAACATTGATATTAAAAGAGTTAATTGTTGAACTAAGTGAGTAAGAAAATAAGGTAATTGTTAGTAATAAATAAAAGCAGGTAACTTCTTATTTTCATATCGATAACATTTATCAACTTGTCATACATATTCAAGGAGATAATTATTGCATCAACCTAAGGAAAAGAAGTATTGATCTTCAAATTAGTAAATGATTTTGAAAATTGTTCATTTTTTGATAAGAATTTTACATATATTCTTTACCTATATGATAGAATTTTAGAAAAAGGAGAGAGGGAAGTTATTAGTTTTTTATTTGATTCTTATAGCTTTATATATATATACCATATATCTTTTTTAATGTTGATAAAAAAGGAGAAAGAAAATGGTGGTATCTAAACTTGATCTTTATAAATTAATGATATATGAATTAAGAAGGAACACTCATTATCTATTATTTTGAAATATGGGAAATATATTTAATGTCATTTATTTTTCAAATCTCCCAAATATTTTTCTAATTGTTAAAAAGCAATAGACCAAGTGAGAGTCAAACTCATAGTTTCGGTTATAACGAAATATATTAATATCAATATTCTTATCTTTGATTTTATTAGTAAGGTAATTTACCAAAGATTCTAGCAAATGGTCAAATATCAAGTTCAGTGAAAGTGATTAAATGATAAAAATGAATAAAGTTGATTACCAAATATAATTCCAAGGATCTTTAAAAAAATTCAGGTGAAGAATCAAGAACAAGAAATAACGAATCATTTCATGGGTAATAATTATTGTAATATCTATAGAAACCTTTTATCTTGGTCATTTAAATAAATTAAGGGTTCAATCATTATATGATCAATTACATGCCTGACATAATACATAAATCCTTTAATAATAAGGAGAAATTGTTTTGGTATTAAAAAAAAAACTTTTGATCTTCAAATAAAATTTAAGGTTTTAAAATGATTTTGAATCAACATTTTATCAATTAGATGTTTCATGATTTTGGAAAAGTTTGAAGTGTTAAAAAATAGTGATTTAAATGACCTTGTGAGAGTTTTTCTTAGGGTTTGATTAGACTAAATATTTGCTTTTGCTAGCCGAATCTATAAACAAAAGTCACGTAATAAATGTAGTATGTAAGGCTATGAGATATGCTAAATAACTTCTAATCAACCAAGCATAGATTAGTTGAAGGTAGGTGTTCGGCTAGATACATGTGGCTAGATAGTAACCGTTATAATGACTAATTTATAGTATTTTAAATTAGTATCACAACTTGTAAGAGAATTTTATCATATTCATGTGTGTAAAAGTATGATATGAACCTTTAATACGTTATGTGATTAAGAAAAGAGATTTAAATTATATTTTAGTGATTAAAGTATAAATTGAGAGATCAATTAGGTTGTGGGGACTCTTCTCACTCATAATAAAGAAGATATATATGCAAATAAATCTTCTTCACCTTTAAAAATGCATAAATTTTTTTAATTAAAAAAGACAAATGTAGGAAAGATTTCTTTTTTGCTATCGAAGAACATGAAAATTAAATTAATTATAGCTTAAGGAGCAACACAATCACTTATTTTACATTGAATCAAATTTGTTTGTTTTACATTGGATGAAATATGTTTTTCTTTCAAGGCTTCAACGCTATTAATTTTCTAAAAAGTAGAAAAAGTATTTACTTATGCTTTTGGAACTCCTCAACTCCATAAAATGACTTGATTCTAAATTTACTACAAAGTTCATAGTCCATTTGCAATTAAAAATATTTGAAATAATAAGGCACGTTGGTCCATATGTTGGTAGCATTGTATAAAATGCTCGTTAGCCCCACCTTCCTAATTATTATCACGTGCATCAGGATAAACTATTTGCAATTGTCAAATATAATAAACACCACACCTAACTCGTCGTCTGTGGACTGTTGACTTCAATGGTTAACAGTCCTGCACAGAAAAACATGCACACTGTAGCAACATTAATGATGCTCGAGGCGTGATTTTGAATAATGACAATTTCGGTGTCAATTTCCATAGTCGTGACGCTTTTTTAGGGTACCTGCTGATCGCCAGGTTATGAATGAGAAATGAAATTAAACAATTGTGTCAATAGCAACAGAGACTATGATGATTGGGTTTTGGTTTATGTGTCTCCCTCAATGTAATTATATCAATTATGACAACAATAATTATAAGGTTAAGAATTGAGAAGAAATAAAGGTCAGGAGAGTGGAATTTGAATGATTACCATCATATGCAATTTCATCTCTTGCCAAATTTTACAATAATGAGGCTGGCATAATCTTGAGCAGAAAGTAGAAATAAAAAAAGTTCAACATCTTGTCCTCAGGGTGTCCCATTTGATGTTTGAAAACTGGATTAGCTACACGATTCATGTAGCTTGTCATAGAACTAAACGAATACAAAGGATAAACTTGGTTTACTTTAAGTAGTTGAAAGGGCTTACAATTTGGAGCGTAATTAACCAACAGCATTTAACCATTTGGGTGGTCCAAAGATGAAAGTATCATTATCATAGGCATGTTGCTACCTTGTATCTTTCTTTTTCTCTGATCAACGTCCTGAACTTAAAGGGGTTTTGGTGGAAGGTCTAGATACACTAACCTACAACAAGCACAGTGTGGAACTGTTCTAACATTAGAGTAGGGTTTTTATTGTGTCCCATTAATAAATAAGGTTGGTATTGTCCCATTGAGAAGCTATATATGGTAGACTAAGAAGCAACCCTGCTGGAATAGATTTTTGTGGGCATCCACAAGATAATGTCAATAATAGGGAATCCTTATATAAGGCTAAGAATTACAATTTGTGTTCACATCTAAACCTAAAGGGTTCAATTACTTCCTCTTTGGTATGAAGAATGGTTGATCCTGTTTATCCTCAACTTTCTATGTTCAACACCAGATGTCATGAGTATGTTGTCAGGTTTGTTGTATGAGTTATTGGAGTGGTTCCAACAATGATGCCCTAGTTTTAGTGTAGGTAAACATGATATTATCTATCTACGCATAGCTATTGATATTATAGTGGCGATGTCCCAATGGCTTAAGATTAATATGACATAAATCACAAGTCCTAACAAAGTTGATTACTCCTTTAGCACCAATGTGCTCATTCGCCCTCCTAAATTGAGAAGAACTAGATCAATATAAGAGGCCAAGGAAAGGATTATAAAATTAGCTCCAAAGCTACATTACTGTCAATTTTGAAATAACAAGAATAATAATAAAATCTTGTACTTTAGCACCAATAATATCTTATCAGTTTGGTAACTTTCATGTCGTTTTATAAAATTGCACGAGAATAGTAAATTCAGAGCCACTGAACCTTGTAGTTGAATGATAGAAGAGAACTAAAACTTGTTTTAATTAATATTCGAAACTGTTTTATGTCTAAAACAGTAAATTTGGAAGCCTACCAAATGAAATACAACCACAACCACCAGGTCCACCACTCAAGGCCTAGCCTTTAATATCTTTTGGTATTTGAGAAATGATAAACTAAGAAGCCTGGAAATTGAGGTAGGAACCAAAGACCCATTTAATTTCCTGCCTGCCTTATTGCTTGCTGGCCGACACACGCCCTACCTAGAGTTTCTACATGGGCTCTAAGAGCACTGTAGACAAACCTTAAAAACGATCATTTATCAGCCGCTTCAGTATATATTTAGGCTATTCTTCGTCAAGCCCACTGATCAATTAGAAAATTAAAATATGCAGGGAGTAAAAATGAAAATTGAAAAGACGCTGCAATGATAATTGATCTTCTTTTCAAGGCCCAACCCTGTCTAATCGATGTCTGCTTTTGAAGGAGAAGACAACTCGAGATTACTTTGGGCACTTATTTATCTTCTTTAAAACTGATATTTGAGGGTAGAAGTTTACAAACACACAATTTAGAATCCACATTTTCTTTTATACACCAATAATTCTATCCCTACAGAACCAGTCACATTAAGAACAAAACGAGAGTTGCGCTGTTCCCATTTGATTACATAAATTCTTCATCACACATCTATTAGATACTGGAATGAAAACTTGTTTTACATCTTCACTTACTCTAAAGACTAGTACGAAGAGTATAACTTTTTAGGCTATACGGTAGCTTTTGATATAAAGGTAAAGATTGGTTCAGAAGTTATACTATAAAAAATTATTTTAAATACTTAAGGTTTATCATCCAAAGTAATGGAGAAATCGATGAAGATATAGTTCACCTTATTAGATCAGGGTTACCTAAATGGAGAAATGCATAAGAAGTTTTATATGATAAGAAGATACCACTTAAGCTGAAAGATAAATGATATCATTTAGCTATTAGGTTAGTCATGCCATATGAGGTAGAGAGCGTTGGTCTATCAAATAAGTATATAGTCATAAACTAATAGTGGCGAAGATAAGGTTATTCCGTTAGATGTGTAATTTTACTAGAAGAGATAAGATCAAGAATGTATTAGTAAGAGACAAATTAAAGATGGCCATAATTAATGAAAAATTAAGAGAAACAAGACTTAAGTGGTTCAAATATGTTAAAAAGAGACACCCTGATGATTCCGTGAGAAGATGCGAGAAAATAATATTTAGAGGCTGTAAAAGAAAAAGGAAAGCCTAAGAAGAACTGTGAGGAAGTGATCAAAAATGATATAACTCTGTTGGAACTTACCGATGGCATGACACATAATAGAAAACTTTAACGTACTAGGATACAGATAAAAAATCTCACATAGAGAGGTCTTTCTTATTTGCTTAAATCTTTTAAATATTTTCTTTCGAGTCTTTCGTTTGATAGTTAGCCTTAGTGTTTTGATTGCATAGTACTTCCATCATAGTTATTTAGCCTAAATAGTTTCTTACTTAGTCTAATTACTTTCTTGTAATGGTTATTTTAATTTATTCTTAAACTTGTACTGTGTTATTTATTGCGTTACATATTTTTATATTTTTATTTATGCGTATTTATTTATATTTTGTATTATCATTATTTCATTACATATGGACTAAGTCAAAGACAACACATATTGATAGGACTACTTTGACTATTGTAAGTCGAATCATAAGAGAAAAAATTTCACTAAAGTAATTCCTTCTTTTTGAGCATATCTTTTCTCCATAAATCTTGCACGATATCGCTTGATCCTCACCATTTCGGTTGATCTTAAACACATATTTATTACCAATAGACTTACTTCCTTGTGGTAATCGTATAAGTTTCTAAATTTTATTTTTATTTAGAGCTTCAATTTCTTTTAGCATTGTTTCCACCTACTAAGAAACATTTGGAATGTTAAATGGTTCTTAAAAAGTTATTGGCTCTTTTTCTTTTGTTAAAGGTAATATCTTTTTTTTTCTCCAATATATAATTCAAGTTCCAATTTGGTGGTCTTTTATATGGTTTGGTCATCAAACATAAGGAATCTAAGACTCAACTAATTTTTTGAGCATCTTACTCTAATACTACTTGAGAAGAAGTTTTTAATTCTTTTTTTTTTACCTGTATAGTAATCTCTAAACTTATTTGAAAAGTGTTGATAACTTCTTCTCTTTGTAATATATCTTTCTTAAAGATAACATTCCTAAAGACAATATCCTTGCAAACAATAGGATTATGTAGGAGATACTTTTCACATTATTAGCATATCTTAAAAATAAATATTTATCATATTTTAGATCCAATTTTGTAGTCTTTTGGCATTATATATATCACAAAACATAACTTTCAAATACATGGATGTTGAAATAATTCCCTAGCTTTTAGTACTCATCTCCATCTACATTTTTAACCCAATGTAGTTTATGGAACCTAATTCACCACATAACAAGTGGTATTGACTACTTACGTATAGAAAGCCTTATTTATGTCTATAGTTCTTAACATTACTCTTATTCTTTCTAACATATTTCTAATCATCTACTTAGCCACTTTGTTTTATTAAAGAGTGTATGCAATAGTGAGTTGTCTTTTGATACCTTCTTATTTTTAGAATGCATCAAATCCATATCTAGCATATCCTCCTCCATTATTTATCCCTAAATACTCTTTTTTTGTATCATAATCAAGTTTAATACACAAAAGAAACTTTACAAACTGAGAACATATTTGCTTTCCTCTTATAACAGGGTATACCTAACACATCTCAGAATCATTATGATTAAAAATGAAAAAGTACTTTGCTCTTCCTAAAGATGGAATTGATGCTCGCCATACTTTAAAATGAATCAATTCTAGAACAACTTTGCTTGTTGAATTTGAAGTATTGAATTTCATACAGTATTTTTTATTTGTAATATAGTGCTTTTAAAAAAGTAATCATACCTTTATAATTCTAAAGTAGCTTTTGCTCAGAAAAGATCCTTACTCCTTGTTTGGATATATTTTCAAGTTTTTGATGTCAAAATATTTAAGATCTTTCACTTAAGCTAATTGAAGCAACTGATGCTTCTACTTATAGCAATATTTCTCCCTTTAATTTTCTTTAAATTTCACTTATCTTTTCTCTTTTCATCAGTACAAATGCATTTCGAATTATCATTAAAATCTTGTTGACATTTTCTATTTTACACCCATGATCATCTAATCTCCATAAAGATAAAAAATTCTTCTTTAATCCCTTGATCATCACAGTTGTAGCATTTTAAATTTTGCTTACTTCTTGATTTTGATCTATAATGATCTCAACACCCACTTAGGTTACCATTCATTGATATTCTTTTATCACATTTATAAGTTTGACTTATTGTGAGCCAGGATATGTGCCTTCCTTATTCTTGTACCAAGTTTCTTCCTTTAGAATCATAGCTAAAATGTCATCAATGACTAAGTAATTTGATTGATTAAGTTGATGATGAGTTGATAATACAAATTACATGTAATTTGAAGTAAAAATTTTGCACATTCATATAGCTCCATTCTATAACCTAACAATATGAGATGAGAGAATAGATTAATTAAATCATTAATGCACTCGATCACTAAAGTGGATTCTAATATTCAAAGAGTATAAAGTTTCCTATTAAGAAAAATTTTATTGTTGAGTGAATTGACATCATACAGATTTGAGAGACAATCTCATATCACTCTTTTTTTGTTTTCTTATTCTCTATGCTTGACCGATCTTTATAAACTAAAATATATAAAGATTTGAACAACATTCACATCCATTTTATTCCAATTGGCATTATCCTTGAAGTTCCTCGACCTTCCTGTAATGGCTACAAGACAATTATTCTTTGTGAGGACAGCTTTCAGCTTAAACTTTCATAAAAAATTATTCTCGTTGAATTTCTCAATCTTAACTTTAGATCTCGTTGTTTTTATCTCAAACTACTTTGAGCTAAGATAAATAACTCTCATTATTTCACATAAATAATAATTGTATACTTGAATAGTAATTAATACTTTTAAGGAATGACTATTAAGTAAATATACACACCATAATTAGCCTCTAATATCACTTGTTAGAATAATTGAGCTACAATCTTGCTATATCAACCTAATCATTCTGACATGTTAAATTTTTCTTTTGAACAACTCAATACAATTAAGGTGCATATGTTTTGTCTTGTTCCTTTTTTATCTTATAATTAGTAATCTGAAACAATTAAATAAGACAAACAGAAAAAATGGGTGATTGGTCCTTAACTTTTGGTGTTGAAGCAAAATTTAGTATCAGTAAAGTAACTATTATACCTATTCAATTAGATGGTTAATACATTCTTTCTCTTAAATTTCTCTGGTGTCCTGTTCCTTTTTAAGGTGAACTTTTAGGCTTATTGTTTCTTGCCATTTTTGGTAAGTTTCAAAGCCTTTCCTTTTTGGGACTTACTTCCTTTTGTTATTAATATATTCAATAAAGACATTCTTTATTTTTGTATATTTTATGCTTAATAATAAATATGAGATCCTTATGATAATTCCTATACAATTAAATTGTAATGAGATCATAGTATTTAGATTCAAATTGAATGTAAGTACTATTTCTAAACTGTTCCTAGTTATAATCTCATCAAGCAGGATATTGATATAATAATAAAATTGGCACACATTATATTCTTTCTTTTAAATAAAGTAATTGATCTCATAAATTAAAATATAATGATACTTAAACAAATATTTGAGTTTATAGTAAAAAATAAGTTCACTAAATTAGTCTAATCATAATGATCCTTAATGGGACATTACTTGTGTTTACATGAATATCCTTATTATGATAGTTATATAATTGCTCCTTATACTTGAAATTACAAAGTATCTCATGTGGTAATTAATATGTTTTTATGCTACTTATAACCTATTTTATTAAAAGTAGCTCAATTCTTGATGCTACTAATCCCTCTAAAAATGTTTTACTTCTCTTTCTCTACTTTGTAGATATTATTAGAAATTGGATAATTAAACAACTTATAGTTGACAACTTCATCAAAGAAGAAAAAGTTTTATAGGTTATCTGAATCATTTTTGTCTTTATCACTTTAATTTCTAGGTTTCTGTTTCAAGTTATTCTATTAAAGAGAACCTTTGAAAAATTATAAAAAAGTATTTTGTTGCCTCATGATTTGATTTCTATTGATTTCCTAACACCTTCTTTTTTTTCGAAGTTGTTTTCTCATGCTCTTGCTTATCTCCTCCTTGCTTAGTGATAACCCTCCTTTTATCTCGTAAAGGTCTAACCAGAATGACTCATTAAGAATACTATGGTTTTTGCCATTAAGGCTATGTTAAGTTTTCTTATTTTAAAGTTGTTAGAGAGCGAAATTCTAAACCTCCTATAAGCTATATTGCTTCTTCACTTTCTAATGGTGAATCATTTGTTAATCTTCCTTTAGATATATTGGTAATTAGAATAACTAAGTGGTCGTCTTCTTTTGGCTTTTTATGTGTAAAGGGCTACCCTTTCTTATTGTCTAAAATGGAATTTTTCAAAGTGGGCAAAATTTGTAAAATACTTTTTTTTAATAAACTTGACCTTTATCTCTTAAAATTCAACTTCAAGGTAGGCATGGATAAGATTATTGAGCTTGACCCTTGCATATTATTCATATGCCTTTTTTTTTACAAAAAAATGGAATTATAGAGTCTAATCAAATAAAAATAATCAGACTATTGCCTCATTATGGTTTCATTTTTACAATATACCCTTGGATATTATAACACAAACAATCTTAGTAATATTACTAGTACAATTGTTCTTTCTATTGGCATGAATGAAATCACAACTTCAATGAAAATAACATGATATACTAAAATCTATGTTAAAGTTTCTTTTGAAAAAGAACTGCCTAATGTCATCAAACTAAAGAAACTTGATGAGGATGGAAACTTATGACAGAAACCAATGTCTTATCAGTGGAAGCCTCTAGCCAAACTAAAAACAAAATATAGTAGCTAGTGGTAAATGGTCTGTTAATTAACTGTTTTGAGTTAATGGGGATACATAGGAATGCATTTGAATGCTAAGAAAGCAGAAAATGTGGAAGTTAATCTTAAAGAGGACTTTTTGAAATGAACTATAAAACTCCAAGTTATCAATGACAATCAAGAGGATGTCTAGCATACTCATTTAGAAATTGAATAAAAAGATAATGCTCTTTCCCACTTTAAGGGGATCCTCATAAAAAGCACATGTAACTTACCTCCTTTTAAGGTTAATAATACTTTAACTAGTACCCATTCAAACTAGGAATGTGAGAACTTTAAAGTGGTGGAGGTATTTTTTAGCATCAATAGAAAGAAATAAAATGGAACCAAGAGCCAAAAAAAAGAGGCATATAAGGTAAACCAAATCTTTATCCTTGATGAATATCCTAAGCTCTAAATACAAAGGGATTTAATTAACCCTCTAAACAAATGATTATGGAGGATTTCATTACTTCTCATATCTTAACACCAGAATCGATGCCCATAATATTTCCTCCATTACCTCTTTTTTTACTAGAAATTGATCTTTTGTATATAATATTTTTCATTTTTATAAATGCAGAATTCTTGTTGTATGGAATCTTATTTTATGCAACAAGTACTTTTTTGTCTTCTACTGACTAGCTAATAAATTTGAAAATTAACCTTCATTATCACCCTTATTCTATCTTTATTACTTTCATATATGCCTCTAATAACTTTTATCTAAAAAAATGTTTTGAGCAGATTTGACTAAGATTAAGAATCATACTAAGGAAGATTGACTCGTTATAAGAGATTTCAATTCTCATCTTTTTCTTAAGGAATCTAAAGGATAAATAAGCATATGGGATAATAGTATGAAGGATTTTAGAGGTTGTGTTAAAAATTTATCCCTAAGTGATCTTTATTTTTTGGTAAGTTCTTTACATGAAATAACAAACAACATAAAAAGGCTTTTGTTCAAAGAAAATTGGAAGGGCATTCCTTAATCATATGTTTCATTTGAAGTTTTTAGAGTTTCATATTATTCTCCATTATTAGTTACTGTACAAAATCTCTATCATATCTCAATTTAGATTAAAAAATTCCCTAATTAAGCATTGAGAGTTTTAGTCTTCTCTACTTAGGGATTATAGTAAGCTTACCAAATATGTTTCAATGTTCTTTTATGTTCATAAACTTAAGGTTGATAAGTAGAATCTTAAGATCCTACACTATAGTAAGTGTAATGACATAAAAGTTCAGTCAAGTTAAGAAAAGAGCTTGAGGAGTGCCAAAATCTTTTATGTGGTAATTCTAATAATGAATTGCTTAAAAATGAGGAGAAACTCAAATTAAAGGGTTATTTCCAAACTCTTGACAACCACTGGTCACTTATTAAGAAAAAATGATAAGATGGTTTAAAAATAGGAGCTCTAATATTGCTGACTTTTATAATTTCTTGCTAGTAAGACGGAATTCAAATAAAATGCTTGTATTAAAAAATGAAATAGGATCTCTTCTTTCAACTCAAAATGATATGGAACTCTTAGCTTATAATCATTCAAGAACTTGCTTAGCTCTTATTGTCCTAACATCTTTCAGACTTATTATTTCTTTTATTTATACCTACCTTATATTTCTTAGGAGCCTTAGGAGCTACTTTCATATCCCTTTAAGAAGTTAAAGATACCCTATTCAACCTTCATCTCTCTAAAGAACTTTGGGCCAGATAGTTTTAATGCCAACTTCTTTTAGTATGCTCAAGATATTATTAATACTAACATTACAATAGTAACTTTATACTTCTTTAATTATGGCAAAATGTTGAGTGAAGTGAATATACTTTTATTAAACTCATTCCTAGGGTTTCCAATCCTTTATCTTTGTATGATTACATTGAGGGCTTTCAGATTTCCTAAGACTTTTACCATATGAGTTTGTCAATGCTTTATAATAATTATGTTTTACTGCTAATTAATGGAAAGCCTATTAAATTTTTCAAAGGAACTAAAAGACTTATACAAGGTGATCCCATATCACCCTATCTCTTTATTTTAGGCATGGAAATTCTAATTCTCATCCTCAGGGAACTTATTAGTCAGTTAATGAGTTATAAGAATCATTATAAGTATTTTATACTTAAAGGATTTCAATCTTTTTTTTGACGACCTATTGTTAAACACTCTTTAAAATAGTTTTAAATAGCTCGAAGCCATTTTTGGCCTATCTTTGGACCGTAAAAAATAACAAATTTTTGTTTAAGAAAGTTATAAAGGATCAGCAAGACAATTTTCAAGTATTTGTTAGGTTTTTAAAAGGCATCCTACCTATCAAATACATGGGTTTACATTTTATTTCTACTAGGATGACTATTAGTGACTATGCTCCACTTATTTAGCTAATCAAATCTAGAATAAATAGTTTGACTACTAAGGCTAATCTCTCGTGTAAATTGACTCATAAATACTAGGCAAATTATCAAAGTTTCCCTACTAAAGTCACCAAAATTACTAAAAAACAATGAAAACTTCCTTTAGACTAGTTTGAGTGAGAACTTAATGAGAGATAAAGATAAACTGAAGGAAATTTGACTTACATTTTTTTTGGTAAATCAGTAAAATCTTATAAATAATAAGAAGTTTTGTATAACTAGAGATTGCCCAAGTTGCAATCTCTTATCCAGACCCAAAGCCTAACTCACAAGAAAGCATAAGGAGCCCTACAAATGTTTCCCATCATCATGCTTACCACTATATCAAGCCACCATGACTACACTATGATGGTCATATCAGGAACATCTTGCCAATAACACACTTTCATGTAATAGACTCATTTATCATATCAACCAATCCAACCTCCCTACTAATCCTTAACCTGAGAACAATACATCATACTTTGATTCTTCACCTTTCCAGAGCAATGCGATATCTTTTTAGTGTTAGATTCCGAGGTGATGAGATAGGAGAAAGATCATCTCTAAACCACCTTCCATTGAAGACCCAATCTGGACTTCCTTCGTTTCCAAGCAACATCCGTTGTTTAAAGGCTCTTTAACTGTTATTCGAAGGACATCCCCTTGTAGCTTTAGTCACCATGTTTCCATAATTTGAATTACAATTCATAAGATAGAATATTTTATTTTATCATATATTTGAAGAGCAAGTGTATATATATATAAGAATAAAAAGTAGCTACTAAATTAGTAACCTAAGAGTATATTACAACTACACAATCCCAACAAGTATGGAGAAAAATTCTCAACACTCCTTTAAATTAGTGTATAGATGTTATATATGCCCATCTTGCCAAGATATTTTGAAAACACTTTATTTGAGACTACTTTTGTACGAATATCATGTAGTTGATCCTCGATACAAATCTTGGGTAACTCTATAATTTTGTTATCTAACTTCTCCTAAATGAAGAATTTATTAACCTTAATATGCTTTCTTTGATCACATTGGATAGGAAAGTGAGCTATATAACATGTAACCTTTTTTTCACAATACAATTTAATTGGTCGCTTAGATAGTTATCACAAATACTGTACAGGTAACCTCAGCCATAAAGGTTCACATAGTCCAAATGTTATACCGCTAAATTTAGCTTTCCTATTTTAGCAAGCAATGACATTTTGTTTCTTACTTCTCCATGTGGCATGACTGTCACTGATAAATAGGAAGTAACCTGAAGTTTATCATTATCTATTGATCTAATCCAATCAGCATATATAAAAACATTTATATTTTTCCAATTTTTTACTCTTTTTCTAGTAGCAAATTTTAAATACCTCAAAATTCTCATTACATAAGCAAGATCAAGTCTTGTGTAAGCCAAGTATATCAGCTTCCCTACAAGTCTTTAATATCTTCCTTTATTAATAGGTGCTTGGTTTACTTCAATATATGACTTTAAACCTTCCTTAATTTGGTGTATCAATCAGTTGAATGCTAATATACTAGTTCCTTGTAACAAGTTTAATTTATAATTTTTTGTGATAGGAAAATTCCTTTCTTTGATATAGAAAATTCAAATATTTCAAGCAATTAAGACATTTAATTTCAAAATCTTTAGATAAATGCTCTTGTAATGATATCTTCCTTTCTTTAAGATCATTCCTTATGACCACCATGTCATCGACATATACAATAAGAGTGGTGATTTATCTTACCTCTTTTTAAAAGTAAAGTGTAATCTAAATTGCTTTGATGGTACCTAAAAGCTATCATAAAACTTTGTAAATCTTCCAAACCATTATCTTGGAGATTGTTTTAGCTTATATAATCATTTCTTTAATTTTCATACCTTTCCATTTTACCTTATTGTTGCCATACATTGTGGTAGGAACTCTATATGGACATATTTAGACAATTCACCATACAAAAATGCATTTTTTACATCAAATTGTTGTAATAAACAATTAGATTTGCAACTGGGGACTACAATACTTTAACAGTATTATTTTTAACCACGAGGCAAATATGTCTATATAATCAATCTCGTAAGTTTTAAGTATACCCTTTCATCACCAATCTTACTTTGAATCGTTCTTTTATGTCATTTGCTTTATACTTTATGTTGTAAATCTATCGACATCCAAATAGCCCTTTTTCTTTAATGGATAATCAATGAACTACCACCTTTTATTCTTTTACAAGGAGCTCATTTACTCATTCAATGCAGCTCCCCACTTAGGATCAGCCAAAGCTTCCTTCATATTGTTAGGAATAACTACAATAGATAATTGATTTACAAATAGCTTATTTGATTATAATAGGTTATGATTTGATATAAAATTAATTACGTGATTTTTGACTCTATTTGAATTTCAAGTTCATATGTGGATTTAGAATACCTCTAGTGAGACATTATGGTAATTATTTTCTGGATGGTTTAGCAACATCCTTAGTAAGCGATTAGTATAGGATAATAATTAAGGACTTAATGTAGCGCCCCCACTGTTATAAGGTACATACCGGAACACCTATATGACATTCCAGTACATACCCTATAACAACGGTGTGTTACAGCCTCACTTTCTCTTTATCCTATGGTAATTTATCCTGCTGAATCATGGCATCTACTATCATACAAGAAAGTCACCAAATATTTTTTTTTGTAAACGA
>JANQAP020000553.1:4804365-4818675 GCA_026874005.2 Erythroxylum coriaceum | reverse complement strand
ATAAATGATTATGTTATAATTTATAATTTATGAATTTTTAAAAATACAACTACAATTTTTTAAAATTATCTTAAAAATTTTAAAATATGTTAAATGCCCGGGCCGACTTAGGCCTGACGGGCAGCCCGTGACCCGGGCGGGCTGGGCGAGCCAGGCCATGGGCCGACTAGTCTCGGCCCGCCACGGCCCACGTGCCATATTTGGCCCGCATGGGTCGAGCCGGACCATTCCCGGCCCGCCCTGGCCGTAGACTAGGCCCGAATACTTTTTTCAATGGGTCAAGCCGGGCCATTAACATCCCTAATTAGGTGTACAACAAATTGGTGTCGAACCGACCTAGGCCTGACTCGACCCATTGATATCCCTAATTAGGTATACAACAAATCGGTCTTGAACCATCCTCGGAATCAGATAAGAAACAATGGAAATAGTAAAGGACCTCCGTCATTGCATACCTTCAAACCTAATATTAGACCACTATTTACAAGCAAGGAAAGGAAAGTCCAGGGGTAATTTTCAATATTCCATACGTAACTCCAATCATATCAGTTACATTGACAACTTTTCTATCACATTTTTATCACATTTCAAGCACTATAGCCTAGGTTTGAAGGGTGCCAAATTCCGTTGTAGCCATTGCACGCAGCAACAGAAGCTTCTTCCATTAAGGCTTGTGCGACTCCATTATTACAGACATTGGCAAATGCACGCATATGTTTCATTCCATACTGAGTCAGCGATCCACAGTGAGTCTCAAACAATCGAACCTGAACAAATGTACAAAGTTGGGGTTTATCGATGCAAAGGGTAAGAGGAAATAAATGCAAAAAAGGGACTTTATCATGCTATTACCATAGATTTTAAGCAATTCCAGTCATCTACCAGGGGCGAACCAGGTTCTCTAACATGTTTAAGGATGTTACCACCTTTTTTGGGTCCAAATAATAGCGTTCCAATCAAATCTATGCTACTGTCCAAATGAGCTCTGTGCTTTGTTGTATGAGTGATCTGCTTCAAGATTTGTGTCTTCTTATCTGAACCATCATTCAACCTTTTGTACTGCAAGGCACATTAGAAAATGCAACTTATTTTACTTCCATGTCGAGTACAAGCACAATTAAGAACACTTGCATGGTAGCAAGTGTGTCATAATGAGAGTTCGAAACTATGTTTTGGTTTTGGAGTTTCAGAGCTCACCATTTCCCAAAGGAAGAGGAGCTCTGCATCTCTCTGGTTGATGACATCCATTCTTTTTCTGATAAGGCCGTTGTTGTGCGGGGGGAAGTTGACACTGGCAGGATCAAAGCCTTGGTACAGGTACAGCTTCTCAGCTGTAATGTTTGGATTCCCATATTGCATCACATGAGATCCAATGTTGTAGGTGTTGCCATTTGAAGTTCTCGCCTTTACCTGCTCAACCAAATAAAATCTCTTTTTGTCAAATAAGACCACTTGTTTTGAAGTAATTTCCATAAGATAGCACACAATCAAGCTACCGTCTTATATTGCTGCTCCACTGTTTCTCTCTTGAGATTGTGAGTTTCGCTGCACAATTAATAAAGAAAAGTTACTTAATAAGCCGTATACAACAGAACAGATCAGAACTCTAAAGAGTTTTTAGTTAATTCACAAGTCTTTGAATGTACATCAGTCCTACCATAAGGCATTTATATTTTACATACAAGTGGAACTAAATTATTGTTTTGGAAGGCAAGTTTAATTATGGTGGATCAAATCAAGGAGCCAATATGGCAATATTCACATACCTATCTTCAATCCAGGCAACACTATACAGGTCCCCTAAACAAGTGATGTACTCTGAGGGTGGAGAAGGGTCCATCCCAGGACAGTAAGTCCCAAAACTACTTTCTTGGGCGTTCGATGCCGTTGTGACATAAATGTTGAGGTCTCTAGGCATTATCCCTTCGAAAATGCTTCCGCTCTCGCAAGCCTCTACATACATGACCTACATACACGCACATTCAGGCCACAAATGTGCCAAACTCCAAGTTGGGTTAAACAGTATATTCCAAAGGGAAAGCGATCTTTCTACCATTTCTTTATAGCTCACAGATGCATGCTTCTTCTTCAAGACACCAATGAAATCCATCGCATACAAGAAAGGCAAATTAGGCATCCCTGCACTTGCGAGATAAATTATTAGGTAACGAATCTATTCTCTATGTCTTTTGTATAGAATATGTGGATCGGAAAAGAAAATTGAAGATATGAGGTCAACCTACCAAGAACTCCAGGCCCTCCATGGTCAGCGTAGTATAAGAAGATCCTATCATTTGGTTTGCTATCCACAACCTTGCCACTTCCACCTTTAACAGCACTCTTGTTACCAAGAAGTACTGCATAGAGATTCTCAGTGGTGACATGCTCCCCAGTGTAATCCTGCAGTATATTTGATCAATACGAGTCTTGCCCATGTATGCTGTCACACACATACTGATTGCTGATGATGTTTCCTTTATTGGCACTTGTACTAATTAACCATTGCTTCCTATGTTACCATGTACTTTTTTAGTGATAATTCTACTTGCAAATAACAAGTTTCTATTAACACATTTCACCAAATAACAGTATTGAAGTAGAATTTTTTTTTTAAAAAAAGAAAATTATATTAATAGGATAGAAAATATATGTACAGAATCGTGGTGGCCCGGGAGAGTACCCTCATTCACATGATACAAAGATCACAAAAGAAAAAACAATCCAGTTAGGAAAGAATTCTGACAAGAGTTATTGCCAGAACGTCTATCAGGTGGAGGAGTGAAGTAGAATATTGGTAATACATACACTATTAAAATCAAGTTAAATCGACAGTTTCAGGGTTTTTCTACATTCGTATTTATAGTCAGATTTGTGGCATGTAATAGTTCTAAGATCATGATGGCGATGCGTTGAATTGCCAATGGGACAATGGGCCCCTCAGATCCTTTGGAGTTTCACGTAAATAAATGGCTGAGATACAATGAGACAGATTAGGGGCAAAGTAAAAGGATCAAAGGATCATGTCCCGACAACGGGGTGTCTAATCATATGATGCCATTATGACATTAAACAATTATAAGATATTTTATCATGAGTCCTTAAATGGGTACACTTGTAATAAACGTGTAGTCATTTTCACCGAGAATTAAATAATAATGATATTTTCTGTAAACCAATAGCCTTAAAAGCAAAGACCTTAGTAAGCACGCACCTTGGAAGATCCTAAGATTACACCCGGAATCTAATTATATGACATTAAGACATTAACAACCGTAGTGACAAATTCAAATTAGAAAAATCACGGCTAGTATGAAAACACCCATCCCTATCAATCAACTTGACTAGATGGACATGGCTAATAATTTATTAGTATACCACCAAATTGAACTCAATCACTTGATAAGAGATTAAGAAAGTTTGATAATGAATGTTCAACAATAGGATTATTTCAAGGTTTAGGAAGGTAGACCACTTAATTAACTAGTACTCAAAATTTTCACTTGGTTCAGTTTTTCAATATAGGTAGGTGAAGATAAGAAAATGAAACTGTGAGTTAATTATAAAACCCGCATCAATCTTTATCGTGTTTTATTTATTTTGTCTAAAGTATACTTCATCTACCTACCCAACCCACTTTACCAAAAATGAAAAAGTACTCGTGGTCTGAGCTCCAAAACTTTTCTGCCTCTAGTTCTTGTCTTTAGACAGCTTTGTCGCTGTAAACGCAGCCGGCCAAAGTATGAAATGGTGACGATGATCAAGTCTAAGAAATGAAGCGTATGCATACCTTGGGCACACCGGCATAGACATCGTCGCCTTGTGGATGGTTGATAATAACACCAGGCCTTGGGTTCAACTCATGGTTGGCTATATCATCATACATGAACACCACTATGTTCTCTTCCTTTAACCCACCTCTTCTTAACAGCTGATATGCATGGCAAACATCCGCCTATTTTCCCCCCAGCCCACCAATGAAAAAGAGTATTAACAAAGATAGAGATAAATTTATACTCTAGATCGGGACTAACATAAAACTTCGAGACTTTATTGCTATACCTGATGTCTATAATTGCCATAACCCATAGAACCGGCCACAAGAACTGCCCATCTTATGCCAGGATTACTAACATCACCATCATCATTATTATCAGCGCCAGCTTCATCTCTCTCTGTTGGCATCCGAATTCCAGATTCAAACCAGTTCAACGAAGCAGCAAGACCAACTTCTGTTGTAGCTATAAGAGATAGCATCAAAACTAGCATCACAACCCCATCATAGAATAACAAGGTCTTAACACGGATAGCCATGAACAGAGTTTAGGCTGGCCGGTCCAAGAAAACGAGCGAGGCAGCGAGAGTGGAATTAAGAAAGGTGCTGTACACTATAGATGACGAAATAGCGTATGTGCACACTGCACAAATACATAGAGCGGTGGAAGATGGCATGCAAAATAAGAGATTGACACGTCTGGAAAACGGTCAACAACGGTGGGTCCTCTATAACGGCAAGTGGCCGTGTTTTTGGGTCGGGGCTTTTCTTGTGGGTTTTGGAAGGCTGGCTCAAAGAAGAGATGCGGTGTTTGAACGAGGCTTTGTTGCTAAGATTCTTAAGAAAGTAATTTACAAGGCGCTTTTGTCCATCGAAATGTGTTGGTAAAGGATGTAAGAACTTAAGACAGGCAATGCTAAAAACACAAACTTAAGGTTCAAGAAAAGCCTAAGTAATCGTACTGTGATCATGACAACTTTGTTCACACCACTGAAAAGAAGTAATCTTTCTAAACCTCCTCTTGGGTTCCACACAAAAGCTACTCCTTCAACAACAATTTATCCCACTTAACTTTTGGCAATGATACAATCATAAGGTTTCTTCTTTATTATAATTTGATAATTGGCATTAGTAACAGCAAAATTTTGTGTTTCCAAATGTTTCAAATTCAATCAATTCTGCCTCCCCATTCCATCTTTTTAAGAACTATAACAAGGAAATATATTTAAATGAGGTTGAATTTAACACAATATTTACTTCTTATGAGAGGTGACAATGGGAGTGCAATTTTGATACTCTAAATTTTGTTTGTTTAATCAGCGAGAATGAATAAAATAAAAAATAAAAAATAAAATGTTACTTTTAATGAAATTAATATATGTATATAATTTGAATTAAATATTAAAAATAACAGATAACCAATCGCGGGATATTATTAAATATTATTAAGATACTATGAATGTTTGATTGACATAATGTTATTATTAAAATTACATATTATGGTATTATATATTTAATATCTTTTATAATTATTTTACTTTATTGTGTTAATGCTTCATCGAATAAAGTAAGTTTTGTAGTTCTTTAATTTTATTTTTATCCAAAAATCATTCATAATTATTTAAAATTTAATAATTTATTGAATTATTTAAAATAATTTTAATTAATTGTTTATAAAATATAAAATATTTTGATTAATTGTATATAAAATAATTAGATATGAATAAATTTTTTCATTATTATTCCTAATATAATTTTTAATTTGTAATTGCATATGTAATGTGCATAATCAAGAATTAATTGTATTCTTGTTACCAATCTTGCTTTTCATTATCATTCTCATTTTTTATCTAATTTCTTTGCTAATAACTACCAAACGAGGTTTTAAGGTACAACATCGAATTTCTACTATCTGTATATATTTCCTTTCTTGGTCAACACATAGACTTTGATTCTTATAGACTAACAATGTTTAATTTTCACCCAAACAAAATTTGAGAACAATGCAGACTATAAATAAAAGGAAGGGTTGGAGGGTGCTTAAAGTAAAAGATTAAATAAAAAGAAAATATAGAAAAGACAACTAAATTCAATTGTGTTGTATCGGGTTTAGGTTCCGATAGGTATCATTCCAACTGCTACCAAAAATATCAATGAAATTTGTAAAATTCAAACCTTCAGAGGCTTAATTGAAAAAAACCCGACTGTCTTGGTTCATTCTCACTCTCATAACCACACAAGCTCCCTCATCTGCTTTCCTCTCAAATCAATCGACCATCGCCACCGCTTCTCTGTCCCTGCCTCTGTTCCTCTATCGCACGCCACTCTGTCTGCTCCACGCTACTTAGTTCCTGCTATTCACGAGTTAAGATATTTAGTGATATTTTTTTTGTGATTAACTATTATTCATCACAAATATGAGTTTATTTATGACTAGACAATTTATTGACACTATTATTTGGATTATCTGTGATGACATATATTTTTATCACTAATATAATAGTAATTATGACAATTTAGTTTCTTTCACGATTAAATTGTCACTATTAATATATATTAATAGTGTTAAAATTTATTTTATCATTAAGTTTTGTCGCTAAAACTCTATGAAATTTGGCGCCAAAATAATTTTGGCGGGAATTGATTGTAATTGTGACAAAACATATGTTGGTAACTAATATTTTTTATTTATTGTGACAAAACATAGTGTGATCACTAATATTTTTTTCTTGTGATGACGAAACAGTTTATCGTCACACAATATTTTGACTGTTGTGACAAAACATTTTGTCAGTAAATATTTAATTAATTAGTGTCTACTACATATTGTCAAAATAACTGAACCATAACTATGATCACTACTATTCGTAAATTTAGTGACAATTTTTTTGTGACTAATTTTTTTGTCATCACAAGTACGAGTTTTTTTAGTGACAAGACAATTAATTGACAATATTGTTTGGATTATCTGTGATGATTTATATTTTCTTCACTAATATAATGGTAATTATAGCAATTTAGTTTCTTCCACAATTAAATTTTCACTATTAAGATATTAATAGTGTTAAATTTTATTTTTTTACTAAGTTATGTCACTAAAAGCCTATGAAATTTACTTTATCATATTATCATATTAACCTATTCAAATTTTAAAAACAAAGTTCTTATCAATACTCAATCGTTCTCATCGTCGTATTCCTCATTTTCATTTATTGAATTTGTCTCATCCATTCATAAAAATAAATAATTAAAATGATATTGATTTAATTCAAATTTTGATTATATCAACATTGGACTATCAAGTCAAGTCTTGATCATCTTTCAATTATGCATGGTTTTAAATTTGTCATATCATATTTAGGTTTAAGTTGCGTTAAATTGTGAATGTAGTTTCTTTATTGTAAATATAATCATAATTATAATTGTATTGTTCGTAATAATAATAATTATTATTTACAATTGGCATATAATTTACATTTCATAATTTAAATGTATTCCGTATACTAGTAGACTAAATTATTTTTCTTTTAATATAGGAATAAAGTTTATAAGAAGTAAAATCGCAAGCTTCGGAGATGCTATCCTTTTGAAAGGGGAAAAATACTTCAGAATTTAAAGAATTTTATATATTGAATTTATTTTTAAGTTATTTATTTTAAACATATAATGAATTAAATGTATATTAAATATGTAATTAATAGAATCTCGAAGGAAAATTCCTGAACAACCTAACATTAATGTACCTTTAAAATTTAAAAAATCCCTTGAAAATCTTGACGATGTCTATTGCATCAATTTTCAAAAATCGATGGATATAAAAAAACCAGTTGGGATCAGGCCACCTATTTAGACCTAAGGCAATAACGTAGGATGATGCGTCTCACCGCACCTAATAACTCACAATTTTTGGAATTGGTGTTTGACAGTCTTTAATTACAGTTTCATTAAGAACTGTAATCGCCAAGTGGCGTGACTTTTTCAAGGTAGGGTCTCATGCTCTTACGTCTTCTTAGTTTATGTCATTTCTCTTTTAAGTCCTAAATTTCTTATTGACACGCTATGTCTTATTCTTCTTTTTTTTGTGTTTTTTGGAAGTATTTTCCTTCTCTCCTCATTTTACTATTTTCCAAATTTCTATTCAAGAAGTGAACACCAAAATCCTAATGCAGAGAGGAAGTAAAAAATATTCGGTATGTATGTTGAGCTTTTCTTTGTTTAACACGTGTTTTGTTGCAAGTTTTACAATACTGTAAGATCAGGCCCTATTCATGCACCAATTTTCACTTGTATTGTGGAGCTTGCTGGTATGAGCTTTACAAGTGATCCTGCAAAGACAAAATACAAGTCGAGAAGAATGCTGCAATAGCAGCCTGGTCAGCTCTAAAAGCAAGTATAATATTTATCTCCATTTTTCTAGTTTTTTTCACATTGATATCTATAGGAGTTTCAAACTCGTGTACATTTTGACAGTGCCAAACTTGGATTCAAAATCTAAGAAAAAAAGATAAATAATCGTGAAGAATACGATCAAGCAGTTGTGACAAGAATCCTTTCAAACCTTGGATCCATACATGAAAGTAAGCAAGCCAAAAAGAGGGATCATAACCAAGCAGGAAGAAGAGTGTTCAAGGATTACATAGACACCGTCTTTGCTACATCTTCCTCAGCCTCTAGTAACACCACAAGTTATCAACATTGGAGGCTTCTTGATCTTTTATTAGATACTGGTCTAGATGATCTAACGATCAAGCAAAATTCCTTTGTGTCTCTCCTTCCTCCACCCTCACCAAGGACTGCTTCAAAGATTTTGCCATAAACTTTATTACATGAAGAAATTCCTCTCCTTCAAAAGCCAAAATGTAGTTGAATATAGTTCCTCACGCAATGAAGCACGTGGAGAAAAGAGCAGGATCTTTAACAAATATGGTCAAGAGACCCATTGAAAAGGAGGATTCAAGCAATTCATCAAATTCAAGTAATGTGCACAACCCATATTCTATGTTCAATACTAGAAAATTTGGAGCTCTCTCGTTTATATAGTAAATTTATATAGTGAATTTATATGTTCAATACTAGTAAATATAATTGTCTTGGATATTAAAATTTCTAATTTTATATATTGGAAGTTAGAATTTATACATTTTGGTGATTTTTATATATTTTTATATATACTAATAATTTTTATTTCCTTGTGTAACAATATCTTGACACTAAAAATTCATATCATTTATGACAACTTCTATTTCATGGCCATCAATGCAAAAAATTTTCGATTATGCAATTAAAAATTTAAATTTAATAATATTATTTGTGACAAACACGAACACATTAGTGATAAATTTATTGTAACATATAATCTTTATTTAGTGACAATATTGTTGAAACGTATAACTTTCATGTGATGAAATCTGTTAGACAATATGATCATTGATGCAAATTTCTTTTACCCTAATGTCATTCCATTATTGAATTGATAGTTTTATTTGTGAAAATAATAAACACATTAGTGACAATATTTTTTGTAGGAACAAATTTTCATTTTTGTGACAAAATGTTATTGACACTTTTTCCTTAAAATATTAGTAACCAAGAAGTAATGAACACTAATAAAAATACACGAGTGACAAATATTGTCATTATTTTCAATTATTTTAGTGGCGATGATGTTGTCACAACAAAACAAAGTACTATTACGACTTTATTCATCACTACTTTATATTATTTGTGTCGACAAACTTATCATAAATATGTAAAGTTATTGTGACTATATAGTTTTGTCACACATTCCATAGTTTTTAGTGTCAGTACTTTTGTCACAATAAAATAAAGTATTGTTATGACTTTATTAGTCACCACTTTATATTATTTGTGTCGACAAAGTTGTCATAAATATATAAAGTTACTGTGATCATATAGTTTTATTACACATTTCATAGTTTTTAGTATCAGTGCTTTTGTCACAAAAGTGTTTCATAATTATGACCATTTTTTTAAATTAGTCACTATTTCATTAGTGACGGAGGTATTTGTGAAGGGAGGTGATGACTTCAAAAATTGGACACTATTAATATTAGTGACAAATATTACTACTTTTAGTGACAACTTTTACTTTCACTAAAAATACAATTTCTTGTAATCACTCCTTTTGACCGTCACAAGCTATCGACTACTCCTTCTCTCGCTGCTACTCTGTAATCTTCTCCCATTGTTGGCTGAAGTTGTGATTTAAATGCTACTTTATATTAAGGGATGGTATAAAGTATAAACAAATCTTGAAGTAGTTTTATTTTTTTGTATGGGAAAATTAAGCTGAATTTATGGGAGAATTATATAGTTTTGTGTTGTTGGCTTGCTGAATTTTTATTTGTGTTTGCCATTGCTGACTTCTATTAATGGCTTCATGATTTTTTTTTTGCAAAATTCTAGCTTCCTAAGGAATATGGTCAAACATCATCATTTTGGTTATTTGTTATTATAATAATCATAAAAACAAGATCAAATGTTTCTTTTTTAAATTACTAATTTGTTAATTGATTTATGTGAAACATACAATTCATCAATTATTGTTTATATACAAAGAGTTTATTTAATATATGATTAATTTATTTAAACATGATATTTGTCCTTTACAATAACAATAACTTTGAGTCCTTTTTTATTTTAAGTATGATTTTTGGAAACTAACATCTTGAAGCGGATAATATGCAACTAAGTTAAAAAGAATAAAATGTTTGCATTCTTATGTTGCTATCGTTAGAAAATAACATTACAAATACATAAAATTAAACTTTGAAAATGAATATTTCCAATAGGATAGCAAACTTAGAAACTTATGAGAGTATACTTATTACTCAACATAATATCAAATTGTAAATATTTAACTAGTGGCTTTTTCCTTTTTATTTTGTACAATAAAATCATTTTTGTAATGTGCATTACTTAAAGAAAGATGTAGGATAGAAAGTGTTGCATGTTTTTAATATACCTTTTTTTCCAGTTTCCTCTACAATACCTATTTGTCCAAATCTAAATTGTATCCTCTACATTTGTAAAGAATCTATCTAGACATGTTTATAATTGACTATTGAATTTTTATAGTTAAATAATGTTACATATAAAAACTTTATTTGGATATATAGTTATTAATCTAATTTTGACATATGCATTTATTTATTTTTACAGATAAATGGAGGAAAGTTCATATATTCCTAATAATTCAATTTTTTTAGGTTCAGAAAGATTTGATTATTCATCTTGGACTTATGTTAAAATGATTCCTAGTATGAAGAACCATGCTATTTGTTGTTGCAATAAACATTTAAAAAGTAGGGAATCGCCAAATTAAATAAGTATTTAGTTAGGATTAAAAGTGACATGGTGTTTTGTAAGAAAGATAGCTATGACGTGAAATGGTAGATGAAAACTTTGCTTGAAGTTTATAAGAATGAGAAATACAATAAGCATAGATTGAACTATGAAATTGCTAGTAAAAGTTATTTTGATGGTGGTCAGGATGATACTAACAATGTTGAAGATGGTATTACTACTAAACAAGAAGGGATTACTGAACCTGATATAAGTAAAAGAAAAAGATATGTGTCTAATTTTTATGCTCTACGAACAACTCTTAAATCTTAACCTTTAATTTTTAGTATGTTATAATCTAAAGAAACAGTTCATAATGTGGCAACGACAATGACTAGATGATGATATAATATCAGTGTCTCATTCAATGTTGCTCAGTCTTATTCTTACTAACCTATAGTGGATGATATTACCTTTTATGACTTAGGATATAAAGCTCTTTTAACTAATGACTATAAAAGTAATCTTCTAAGCAGCTCTCTTTGTAAAATAAAAAGTTATTTAGATAAAAGAAAAATGAATTAGGCAATTTATAGGTGTTTAATCATGTGTGAAAGTTGGCCAAATAGAAGATGTGAGCCTATTACCATTTTTTTTGGTTTAATCTGCTAAAGGAATGATGTTTTTGAACTCCAATAATGCATCTGGCCTTGTAAGAAACGCTAATACTTTATTGAGATAGTTGATGAAGTTTTGAATGAAGTTGGACCTTAAATCATTATACAGTTCATCACTAACAATGACTTTGCTTATTAAGTAGCTGAAAAAAATTGCAAAGCATGTACAATACTTTTTATTAGACTTTTTATGCTGCTCATTATATTGACCTAATGTTGAAAAATATAAGAAATGTTAAATAGATGTTAGATACTTTCTTATCATTGATGAACTGTGCAAAAAACGAAAAAATGACCAAGCTCATTTATAATCATGTATGAGTTTTGAATTTGATAAGAAGAAGTTTCACCAATGGTAGTAATTTTTGTTGTCGTACCATTGCAAGATTTGTATTGATTTCTTATCATTTTAGTATTTTTTGTTAATGAAGAAGGAGATAGGGCAAAATTTTATAAGTGATAAATAAGTTTTGAGCCTTTAATAAGAGTACTTTATTTGGCTGATATTGATGATAAGACAATAATAAGTTATTTTTAGGATGCTATGGAAAGGATGAAAGAATCAATCCAAGGTCAATCTAAAAAATAGATCTTTCTTGTATACAACTTATCTTGTAGTCATAAATAAAAGATGGAAAGATAACTTTGTTTTCCGTCATTTGTTGCTGGGGAATTTTTTAATCATCATGTCTATTTTAGACTAAGTTTTATTAAAAAAAGTTAATTAAGTTAATAGGGGAATGCCATTAACTAGCAAAATAATTTTTTCCTATGAGATAATGTAAGATCTCTTTAACTCACAAATGGAAGCATATAAGGATGTATGCGTTGCAATTTATCAAAGAGACAAATTTAATCCAAGTACATAGTTCTTCATTTTTGTTTCTTGTTTAAAATTAATCATCACTTTTTTATTTATTTATAAAGTTACTTTTGTTGTCTTACAGTTGATTAGTATGACCAATTTGGAAGTACTATAGAAATTTGAATTCTTAATCAATGTGTGAGTGTAACTGGATGTGAAAGGAATTGAAACACATTGAAATTCATTTATTTTAAGAAAATAAATATATTAGAATACAAAAAATTAAACGATTTGGTCTTTGTTCGATGCAACTTAAAGTTTTAAAAAAGGTATGTTATTATCATTATTAAGTTGAATATATTTTCATAATTTCTTAATAATCTAATTTTATTTGTTTACTATGACTTTTAATAGAATAAGTAGTTCTAGATCTAATTTTCCTTGACTATATTAAACTTTTAGCGGATTGAGTTTCTGAAGAACCAAGTTTTATAGATAAGAATGACTTGAAAGATAATTTTGGATAGGAAAATATTGATATGTCATTTGATACAATGAATTTACAAAATAGTGATGATTAGACTCTTCTAAATGATAAGGATTTTATATCGAATAAAAATTAAGGTTAGTGCAATTTGAGCAAATATGCCTTTGAATGAAGTTTTAGGTTTTTTTATATTTTTCTTTTAATTTTACTTATATTTGATGTATATGTTAAATTATATATATGCAATATAAATATAAAAATTTAACTATAAGTGTTTTTATTTCAAGTTTCTCTTTTACTTTGTTGTATTTTTTGGTACAAATTCTTGTTGTAATGCTTAAGGAGTCATGGACTTGCACTATTTTTATTATATGATGTTTTGATGTAAATGTTCTTTATTATATGATGTAAATTATAATATTTTAAATATTTTTGTATCTATATTTATATGATAATTAAACATATCTATATTTATATAATAATTAAACAATCTTTTCTTATATTAATTGTGATTATTGATTATACGTGAAATATGTGAAAATTATGATTTATAGAAATAAAAATAATTATTATTTTAAAGTTATATTGACATGATTGATGTAACAACACAATATATTAACGGGTTACCTTACAATTTTAAAAATTACCTGAACTAATATTCGATGTTGATCGATATTAATATATTTATAATGTAGAGTGGACAACAAAATTGAAAATAAAAACAAGAATAGATGGTGAAATGAAATTTTATGTCGCATTGTCAAAGATATGAACAAAAACGCTAGAGGAAGGGGTCGAACCTTCGACCTTATGGTTAACAGCCATACGCTCTAACCGACTGAGCTACTCCAGCTTCTCTATGGCGGTGGTTTTATTTGTTTTAAGAAGAATCAATATTCCACCTGATGGAATGGAATAAACAGTCGCACGTGTTATGTACCACCCACCCACCCACCCACCAAGAACGCACATGTAAAATCAGACAAACCTCTCACACATGCTTCAGAAGAGTACTCGGACTCGTGAGAGCCAATTTTCCTTGCAAATTAGCGGGAATTGTTGTCTTGTTGACAATAAATAGTACATAAACTACATAAAATTTAAGGCAAAACTTCAAAAATTTTGGAAAAAAGAACTTCGAAGGCAAGAAGCACTCTAAAATTTGAAGATGTTGGAAAGAAAGCACGGAAAGAACACAAAATTTTACGTGGAAAACCCCAATAGGGTAAAAACCACGGAGAGAGAAGAATTTCACTATAACAAA
>JANQAP020000553.1:4792089-4804265 GCA_026874005.2 Erythroxylum coriaceum | reverse complement strand
AGGAGAGGGCTTTCTTTTATAGGCCCCTCTCCTCTCTCATTTTCTCATCCCACCGATGTGGGATGAGTGTCATGACAGAAGACACAATTAACTTTGGTACCAAAGTAGTGGCCTAAGAAATGAAAACTCTTGTCCAGATTTGTGTTTTTGCCCATGAATGCTTACAAAGTTTGCGTGTCGTGCAACGCCAGGCCAAGCGCCCGCAACATTACATCTCCCAATTCATCATATAATTAGGATAACATGCCTTGCCAAGAAATTACATAAAGCTTCCTGTCCAGCTCTTGTGTTCATGACTAAGAAAGTCTCTTGTGAACGTGATTCCTTCTTTTCTTTGAATGAAAGCAAGCAGATATTCATCTAGAAATGGGTAAACTAACAAAACTATCTCAACTCTCCAACATATTGCAAACCCTTACAAAATTCTATTGTCTGTCAAGAATTCGAATTATATTTCAGTATTTCCTCCTCCATGAATACCACTTCAGTTTCAACTGATACAACAGATGAGGAATCCCCAAAACTCCCCGTGCTAACCTTGGATCAAACACATCAAACTGTACCCGACTCAAGGTATCCAGGAGAACTTGGGCTGGTACAGCTGGTAGAAGCACCGGACGAGCCTCAGCAGGAACAGTTCCAGCCAGCTCTCGAGCCTTCCGCAAATGGCTGTTAGCCACTGATGCCATCTCAAAGACAGCGTCAGATAGGCCTTCACGTGAATCCAAGCAGATTTCTGTCCTACCACCTTCCTTAACCAGCAAACTGTGTTTTTCTGCCACTGCTTTTGGTATGTAAGAAAAGTGACGGTTGCGAGTTGCATGATATGGCAGTGACCTTAGAAGCAAGAGAAGGCCACTTGCCTTCCCAACATGAGATGCCGCATGATCAGCCGCAGTGGACTTAATACCACCAGCTTGAAGTGTCAAATAAAGAAGGGTTGATGCAGTGTCCTCGGCATACATTTCCAGCTCTTCTATAGATTCTGGAATGTCAGTGTCCTCTCTCCTTGCATCTTTTATTCGAGCTTCAATAGACCTCTTTAGCCATCCCTTGCTGATTCGATACTCAGATACCACTGATGACAGGGCCTGAGCTGTTGGATGCTCAATTAACTTGTTGGCATAGATCTTATCTATAGCTTCTTGCCACCACATAAGACGCATAAGACCAATTCTAGGATCTGAAGCAACGTCCATAGCTCTGGAAGTTTCAACATTCAGAGCACGAAGTGCAAATGCAGCCTTGCGCATGCTAGGGGGGAGGTCAAGAAGGCAAAGATAATGATGGTAATCATAACTTCGCACTTGATGCACGCAGTACGAGAAAGCTGCCCGCAAGGCACCAGAAGCACCTTGCATTAAAAACTTCAATGTGATTCTTCCTACAAATACATTAGAATCATCTAAATGGTCAATTGGACAAATTATAAGTAAAAGGCGGTAAGAACTCTAACGCAGTACAATAAATGCGAGAATAAATGACTTCAATAATCTTATCCTTTCATTTTCCTTAACTTTGAAACAACTCGGGATTGAATCCCAGCCTAAGGACAAAATCTCAATAGACCCAAAAAGAAAAAAATCGAAAATTTTCCAACAAAGAACGCAACTCTATGGGTAAGTACATCCTTAATTTGCCCACTCAAATCATTAATTGCTTTCTGAGTAAGGAAATGACCTTTATGATAGAGATCAACAAGGGACATCAAACTTTGCTAATCCCACTAATTCAAACGCAAGCTCATTGTATTATAACACTAAAAGCTAAAAGCAATTTCATAAATGCAATAAGGGTGGAGGATGCCTATAGGCATCATGAGTCAAGGTGAACTTACGACCCCTAGAACATTAGTTAATAAAAAGATAATACATCAAATTGCGATGAAATTTTGTTACTATGAGAAGTTCCATGATATCGAGTGCGTCCTTTTTCATGCATGAATCAATGAGAGAACAGATCAACCTTTGTCCCCAAACATAGAACAACATTCCAAAGCGGATAAGAAATGCTCAATGGTTCTATTACTTTGGTATGAAAGAATCCATCGAGAATAACACCTTTTATTTAGTTGAATCACATTAACTAAACAGAAGAATTATAGTGAGGGAATGGAAACAAAAACAAAATATAAATATAAATAGCAGAACATATTTTCATGTTGTCTTCTCGGAGGCATTTCATCGAACAGCATCAGTACCTTCTTGTTTAAACTAATAACAGCATATAAAAGTGAAGCAACGAAACTAATAAATATAAAGAATGATTACTAAAATAAGCGATATTTACCCGAGAGAGAAAGAGAGGTCACAGATTCGTCTAGTATTTATGTAGAGAACAACTGGTATCTCCGAGACACTGCTTAACTCAGATGAAGAACGGAAACCAACAGGCTTTAGTCTTGGGTGGGCTTAATCATGGGTAAATGTCATTGGGTTTCCATAGCACAAACACTGGGCTTTGTCTGAGCGTTTCGGCCTATTCCTCTTTGCACGTCTAACAAGGCCGACTGGTCCGGCGAAGCCCAAACAAACCCAACTCTCTATCGAACTTCGAAGAAAAGAACATTCCAGAATCACCAGAACTCTCTCGTCTCACATTCACCTTTCCGATAATACCCTTATCTCCTCTTCATTATCTCCGTTCTGCTGCTCCGAAACTCCTACCGACCTCCACTCATCCCACATACGACAGCAGACAATCCATGGCCGACGAAGCTAAGGCCAGAGGTAACGCCGCTTTCTCCTCCGGCGATTACTCCGCCGCCATCAAACACTTCACTGACGCTATTTCGCTTTCCCCTCAGAATCATGTTCTTTATTCCAATCGATCCGCCGCTCACGCCTCGCTCCAGAACTACAACGACGCCCTCTCTGACGCCAAGATGACTGTAGAGCTCAAGCCCGACTGGTCCAAAGGCTACTCTCGACTCGGCGCTGCTCACCTTGGTCTCCACCAAGTGCAAGACGCCATAGCCGCCTACAAGAAGGGGCTCGAGCTTGATCCTAGCAACGAGGCTCTCAAGTCTGGCTTGGCTGACGCTCAAGCCGCCGCTTCCAGGTCCAGGGCGGCTCCTCCGCCCAGTCCGTTCGGCGACGCATTCTCCGGACCGGAGATGTGGACGAAACTTACTGCCGATCCGTCGACGAGGGCGTTTCTACAACAACCTGATTTCGTGAAGATGATGCAAGAGATTCAAAAGAGTCCTAATAATTTGAATCTGTATCTGAAGGATCAGAGAGTGATGCAAGCGTTGGGAGTATTACTGAATGTGAAGTTTAGAGCGCCGAGTGCGGCGGAGGATATGGAGGTGCCGGAGGCTGAGCCGACACCGCCGCCTCCTCCTGCCACGGAGAAGAAAGTGGAGCCGGAGCCTGAGCCGGAGCCAATGGAGGTGACGGAGGAAGAGAAAGAAGCAAAAGAGAGAAAAGCGAAAGCAGTGAAAGAAAAAGAGTTGGGCAATGCAGCTTATAAAAAGAAAGATTTTGGGACTGCGATTGAGCATTATACAAAGGCATTGGAGCTTGATGATGAGGATATTTCTTACTTGACTAATCGTGCTGCTGTTTACTTGGAGATGGGCAAGGTAAGCGCTGCTCTTATTGATTGAAACTTTTAAAACTTCAACCAAGTACTGATGCTAAACCTAATTATATAATTTCATCGTGTTCCGGAGTAGTTGTTTTGATGCCTATGCGTTGGTTTTGGCTAAGCTAAACCTAATTATATAATTTCATCGTGTTCCGGAGTAGTTGTTTTGATGCCTATGCGTTGGTTTTGGCTATTTGTCTCATTGACCGCATTTGAAGGGCATTCTTAAATTCTTTTGTTCGTTCCTTTTCTTCTTTCATTAATAGATAGTTACAGACAAAATTTAACAAGGCAATTCTCTGTGCTTGTGACCTTTGCGCTTGAGATACTATTGTACTAAATAGTTGATCATTTATGATATAATCAGAAAATTGGGGCTGTATATGTTCTTTGCCATTCACAGTGGTGAAGGTGATGATGATGGGGTAGGTGTTATACAAGTGTTTAAGGAATTAGTTTATGTTTTTGTTGATAGTGCTCTGATGCTTAACTTATATCCCAAGGAAGAATGAAAGATGAGAGGTTGGAATGTATAGCTGTTTTAAGCATTAAGATTGGAGTGTTGAATGAATATGGAGAGATTTTGTTTTTTCCCCCCTGGTTTCCTAAATCTATTGCTCTTAAGCCACTTGGACTATTCAAATTGCCGAGTCTAGCTATCTTTACCATTTATGAAAACACATATTGTGTGTTCCATGCAATTCGTAAGCATAAATGCAGTATTTTTTACTTTGATTGGGATAGGATCAGTCTGGTATATAGAGTTTGAATGAGAACCAATTTGACTTTAATGCTGCTGATGGAGAGTGATTACATGACTAGTAGAGCAAGTATTGAACTTCATGATCTTGATTTGTATTTTGTTATTTTGGTTTTTGTTTTGTTCCACCAGTTTGTTCTGTTAAGCAATAGTGGCTTGTCTGCTTTTGCAATTAAGCCCTTTTCGTGGTGATCATCCCATTATATTTAAATTTGTAAAATTATTTCATTTTCAGTACGAAGAATGCATCAAGGATTGTGACAGAGCAGTTGAAAGGGGAAGAGAGCTCAGGTCAGACTTCAAAATGATAGCAAGAGCTTTGACAAGGAAGGGAACTGCCTTGGTAAAATTGGCAAAATGCTCAAAGGATTATGAACCTGCTATTGAGACCTTTCAGAAAGCTCTCACAGAACACCGGAACCCAGACACTTTGAAGAAACTGAATGATGCAGAAAAGGAGAAGAAGGATCTTGAACAACAAGAATATTTCGATCCAAAGTTGGCTGATGAAGAGCGAGAGAAAGGTAAATTTTCCATTCTGCTTTTTCTACTGATCATTTCTTTGAATATTTTGAGCATTGTACAAGTTTTTCTCTTTCTATGTTAAAAGGAAACTGGTTTATTAGAGAACACCTGATAAGTGTCCTATTGGCTAGGTCCTTTATGTAAACTATAAAGTTCATGCATATCGCATATGACTTTGCAGGTAATGAATACTTCAAGCAGCAGAAGTATCCAGAGGCTATCAAGCATTATACAGAATCGTTGAGAAGAAACCCAAAAGATCCAAAAGTAAAAATTAAAAACCATCTAAATCTTTGTTTATATTACTTAATTAGCAAGACCCTGATGTAAAGTTGGCTGTTACCCTCAGGCGTACAGTAATAGGGCTGCCTGCTATACCAAGCTTGGGGCTCTGCCTGAAGGATTGAAGGATGCAGAAAAATGTATTGAGCTTGATCCATCATTTTCAAAAGGCTATACAAGAAAAGGTGCTGTCCAATTTTTGATGAAAGAGTATGACAAAGCTCTGGAGACCTACCAGGAGGGCTTGAAGCATGACCCTCAGAACCAGGAATTGCTGGATGGCGTAAGAAGGTAAGATCGATTATAGGATGTAATGGTAATCTGGTGGTTGCTGAGAGATATTGAATCATGATGTTGATTATACCGCAGATGTGTGGAGCAACTTAACAAGGCAAGTCGTGGTGATCTAACCCCCGAGGAGCTGAAAGAGAGACAGGTTATACATGTTTAATTCCAGTTTTCAGTTTTTCATTTAGCAAAGCGATTGTCTGGTACATGTGCTTATGAGTTCATTCCAATTGCAGGCGAAGGGAATGCAAGACCCAGAGGTTCAAAATATTCTTTCAGATCCTGTCATGAGACAGGTGAGTAACATTCTCTGCGCTGAAATTTTGGCCACAAACGGCTTACTTGAATGTACGATCCTTATTGTCATTCATGTCTTACATAATTTATGGATGAGTTTGCAGGTTCTGGTTGACTTGCAAGAAAATCCCAAGGCAGCTCAGCAACACATGAAGAATCCTATGGTGATGAACAAGATCCAGAAACTTATAAATGCTGGAATCGTGCAGATCAGATAGATAAAGAAGACCAATAATCAGCTACATTATTGAGATATAATCTTCAGTTTGAATTTGGGTGTCTTAGTTAACTGAAAACTTATTTATTTTGAGTTGGAAAACTTTTAAGATATTTGTTTTATGTGAACTTTCTAACAATCGTCGTCTCCCCCCTATGCACTTTTCTTAATTCTTAATACACACCAACTAGGCCTTTTTTGGGGTCAAAAAAAGAAAATCTCGATGGTAAATACAGGGTACTCATCGTCCAACTGTCTTGCAAAGGGGCAGAATCTCTCTTTGATGGTGTTGAGATTGTAGAAAGAGTTTTCCTGCTAAGTTCCAGTAAAGTGTTTCACCAGTAATTTTGCTATGTTCCAAGTAAAGTGTTAACTGGTAATTTTGGTAGCTAATTTGAAGCATCGAACTTGTTCGTTTCTTGGAATTCTAGTTTGACATTTCTATCAGTTGTCCTTAACTGATCGTCTTCGTTTAATCAAGCGGCATGACTTGTCCGTTTTTCAATTGTCCTCCGACATGGTTGTTTTCACCGGCTAATTTCTAGGCTATGGCTTCTGATTTCTTCTCCGGAGTGCCACCTTTAAGAGGACTTACCAGTTACCACTTTGAAATTATAAGCAATTTGACTACAAAATTACTAATCGAATATCACATTCTGAAATTTCAGAAAACCAAAACAGCAAAAGAAACCTTAGTAGATGTTGCGAATTCTGCATTAAATTTGATGATAGTTTTGGTTATGCGCTATTAAGGCATTAGCAAGTTGAATTTCAGTGTTTCTAAATGTCTTAATTCCTAATAAAACTTAGTTTTCTATCTCTCTTAAAATTTTTGCTTGAAAACATCTTGCCTAGCTCATTTGGGAGTACAACGAGACGTCAAGGAGTGAAAGATGATATGATTGAAATTCTTATTGTTTTCTTTATGTTCTTTTAATAATTTCTCCCACTAATCATTTTTTTAACTTTTCCAGATTTTTGCTTATTCATCTTTTAGTTGTTACATGTACAAATAAACTAACTCCCTCCCTCATTTCTTTATTAGGACTCTGTTTGGCGATCAACAGATTATATTAGTTGTTCGTTAATTCTATCATCGGTTAGTTAATAGCGGATTAATATATTTGATTTGATCAGCGGATAAGATCAACTATTTATTTAAAGATGTTTGATAAAATTAGTTATTTAGTATTAACTGTTTATGTGTAAAATCAATTATGAGGGTATGACTTAACAAATTTTTATAAGGACAAAAATATTAGCTGTTTATATCTTAGTATTCTTTGAATATTTCTATAAGAATTTAGATAAAGCAAAAGAGGTCAATATCATCATTTTCTCCTATATCTTCAATCAAGCCTTAAGAATACTGAAAGTCCTCTTAATACATCTTCTCAATGATAAATGAGTTCAATTAAAAATTTATCGAGAATCCAGGGCCAACTGAAAAACTTGAGAGATCACTAAAATGTCATTAAAAACAAGCTTGAGAATGAGTTCAAATCACACTAGGAGTTTTTTGTCAAATGTAACACTAACAAGTTTATGTTGATTTAATTTCTAATTTAAGGAAATATAAATTTTTTGTTATTTTAATTTTATTTTTTTAAATTTGAAAAATTGAAAATATATTTGTTAATATATTAAATCAAATAAAATTATTTTGAAAAAATTGTTTATATTAATCTCTTAAAATTTAAACTTAGATAAAAATAATTAACTTAAATATGAACTTATTAATTTTAGATTAAATTGAATTGAATTTAATACAATATACAAGTGATAATAATATTATATACTAAATATTGATATAAAAATGGACCTAAATATCGGTATATACAAAATTAATTAATGTAATATAATTAGAGATAATAAATTAACTTTTTGAAAATTTTAATTTAATATTAAATAATTTAAATTTTAAATTTTAAATTTATATAAATTAAGTCAAACTTATATCTGTATCTTTATCTTTATCTCTTTGAGTAATTGGTAATAACTTTTGAATATAATTATCTTTTAGCTCCTTAATTTCTCAGTCACCGAATGAAAACGCTCCTCATAGTAGCGTTTTCAAAATCAGCGGATTGAGTTCAATCTGCTAACCCAATAAGCTAATTATTAAACATAATTATCAATAGTTTAACATGGTCAAATAGCTAAAACTTTCCGATCGGTTAAAAAATGACAGATAAGCTATTTACTAAATAAGACCTATTTGTTTTTGTTTTCCTGACATCTCCTTCTATTGTTTAGCTCTCTTCTCTATTTTTTAGCTCTCTTCGTTTTCTAGGCTTATAATTGAGATCGGTTCTGGCTCGTTAAAGTTAACAGGTCAGACCTGGGTTGAGTAGGGCTGCCTAGGCCTAGTTGGACCTGAGGCTGGACAGGCAATGGTGGGCAAAACGACATTGTTTTTGAAATTTTTTTGGAAAAAAAAGTCGAGCCAGGCCAGGTCGGCCCACCTAAGACCCAATTGGGCCTCTGAATGGTTTTGGGTTCGAGCGAACAAAGGTCGGGTAGCTCGAGCTCAGCTTGACCTATTGCCATCCTTATTTTTTTCTCTCTTCTTGCTCATTCTTTTTTATTCGTTTTCCTCCCTTACTGAGTTTTCTCGTCTCCTTAATCCATGTTGCTCTTCCAAGTTCTTTATATGGTTGGATGATTGATGACCTGCAATTGAAGATGTGATGCATATTTTAAATATTACCTTTTAAATATTTTAAATATTACCTTTTAAATAAACCATGAAGCATAAATTGGCATGAACTTCACTAGATGAATAGAAACGAAAATACCTCTAACAAACATTGCATATGAGTCAGTCTTGTCTTTGTTCATGCCCTTTTCAAGTGAATTATACACACTTTCACTACTAGGCCCCCACCAGAAGCAATAACTAGGCCATGTCTGGGGAAACTTCCTCCTCTTATAAAGATTTTTATGTCTCTGATTTTCACCACAGCTACTCAACTTCCTTTTCTAGCAAAGAGGCTTTTCCCCACCATCCAAAGCTGGTGGACAACAAAACTTCAAATTTTAGAGCAATTTCTCTTCTAGCATTTACTCATTACTATTCACCAAAAGTGTATTGTCCACATTACTATCATAAGACTATCTGTGATCAAAAGAACCTCCCTTTACTTTTTTAGGAAAAGCTTGACAAGTAATCTTATTAGTATTAAATATGGGTGTCACATCCTTGCTTATTTTATCTAATAAGTCAAATTCTTATGTGGATAAATTGGGGGTATAGGTTTTTTAGGTTGTGAAATGGTGAAATTTTATTTAAGTAGATTGTAATTAAATTATTTAGTTAATAAAGGTTAATTATAATTACATTATTTTTATTATAATTTTAAATTATAAAGTTTTTGGGATAATTAATCTTGAAGTGCTCGATCTTTTTGAATTTTTTTAACCAAGTGTTTAAGCTTTTAAATTTTTAATTGAGTGATTAACCTTTTAAAACTTTAACAGTTCAGTTCAAAACATTAGTTTGAATAGTAATTTATTGATTTGACTAACAAAATCTTTTTATTTATGATACGTAGGTGACCACTTGAAAAAATTCTTTATTTTCCAATTTAAATATGGCCATTATTTTTTCAAGTAGATATCTACATGTTATGAACAACAAAGATTTCGCTAGCCAAATCAATAAATTACTAACGGAACCAACATTTCAAATTAAACTGTTAAGGTTTTAAAATGTTGGTCATTTAATTGAAAAAATTAAACAGTTGGTTATTTAATTGAAAAAATTAACAGTTTAGATTATGGATTGAAAAAATTTAAAAAGAGAGGACACTTTAGGATTGGTTATTCCATTATAAAAATATAAATTTAATTGGACACGTTCTTTATGGTGTAATGGGCCTATGTTAGATTAAATATATAAAATTTATACTACGTTAGTAGTAGCGTGACATATATTGAACAAAGACTTAACTTCATCTTTTTTTGGGGTCTATTTAGGGTTTATTTTGAACATTTTGTAAATGTTATGTTTCATTTTGAACACTTCAAATTTTAGTAAAAGTATTAGGGTCTAATTTATGCTTTTTGCCTATTGATAATTATTATCCATATTTAGTATCTAACAACAATCACAATTATTATAAAAAAATCATTTAATTCACAAACAATTATAAAACTAAGAATAATATAAAGTACTTAAACTATCACTATTAATTGTAATAAAACATAATATAATATGAATAATATAGGTCTATAGAAACAAGAGTTTGTGAGGAACATAGTAAAGTGGAAGTAAAATTTGAAACATAAACATTTATAGTTATAAATTTTATATTTATATTACATTTATAGAATTGAACATATACATCAAGTACAAGTAAAACTAAAAGTAAAAAGAGTATAGTTGAAGAGCCTTAAATTTCATTCCATGTCATATTGAATCATTTTGTCCTTAATTTTTATTTACTACAAATTTATTTTACATATATTGTTATACTTATACAGTGATGTACTTGCATTAATCTGATATGTTTGTTTTTTGTTTGTTTGGGATTGTTTTTTGTGTTTGTTTTTGTTGTTTGTGTTTGTTTGTTTGTGTTTGTTTGTGTTGGTTTGTTTGTTGTTATTTTTTTTTGCTCTTACTTTAGCCGGGGGTTTATAACGAAACAGTCTTTGTATCTCCATCAGAGATGCGGGCATGACTGCGTAAATCTTACCCTCCTCATTCCCTGCTTAGGAGGAAATTTGGGTATGTTTGGTTTGGTTTGGTTTGGTTTATATTCAAGCTCAATAAACCGAAGGACATTGCAATATTTTCTCATCCATGATCATCATTTAATAAATTTTTATCTATAAATTTGGTTTCTTAAAAATTTAGACTACTAAGAGATTGATATGGTCATGGAAAATTAGATTAATGGAATTACTTATTCTATTAAGAGTATTAGTAAACGTATAAAATTAAATTATTAAGAAGTTATAAGAATTTATATTTAACCTCATAATGACAATAACATATTATTCTTGAAACTTTGAGTTGTATTGAATAAATAAAAGACCTTTGTGTTCTGATTTATTTCTTTTTTTTTTGGAATGAAAGAACTCCAATATGTTCCAATTTCTTTTACTTGCAAATGCACTCAAACATTAGCAAAGAATTTAAATTACAAGTCTTTATAATTTTGGAACACCGCTTTCAAATTGCTACTACCATGCAATTGTATAACAATACAAGTAATCTCATAAATAAAATAAAATGATAATTATTTTTAAATAAGTAACAAATGAAGAAATATATAGTGATAGTTCGTTTCTTTGATGTATTGCTATAAGCATTTCAAAATCACCACATACTCCTATATGCATTCATTTATGAGCCAAAAATTTTTTGCATCATACCATCTTAAACAAGTATTGTGATGATTAAAAGCATCCCCTTATTAACTTTAGCTTTATTTATGAAATATAGTCTAAAATAGACACTCAGATTTAAGAATACTCCAATAACAAATAACTAAGGCCTCGTTTAGTTGACGGAAAAGTAAAGTGAATTTAGAATCTGATTCCTCAGAAAATAAATTTATAGAAAGTAAAGATATTCACATGTTTGGATACTTATAAGAATTCTAATAGGAAAGTTGGGTAGATTCTTATTATAATGTTTGGTATGCAACAGTATTTCATAGAATGTAATTTAATTTTGACTTGTATTTCTAATTATATCCCTACAAACCGAATAAAAATTGAAATCGTTAAATAATGTTAATTTGTAATACAAGTTATATTATTAAATGTTAATTTTTTCATTCATGATATTCTAATCATATAATACTATTATATCATAAATATAGTATTGAAAAATACTAGAAAAACCTCAACCGAGTACAAAAATAAATCTTAAAATTTAAATCAAATATCAAAAAAAATTTTAACATTGAAAACAAAAATACAAATAGTGCATTATTATTAAATTTATTATTCTTAATAATAATAATATTATTAATAATATTGTTATATCATAAATATAGTATTGAAAAATACTAAAAAAATCTCAACCGAGTACAAAAATAAATCTTAAAATTCAAATCAAATATCAAAATTTTTTCTAACATTGAAAACAAAAATACAAATAGTGCATTATTATTAAATTTATTATTCTTAATAATAATAATAATAATAATAATAATAATAATAATAATAATAATAATAATAATATTATTATTATTATTATTATTA
>JANQAP020000553.1:4760407-4772919 GCA_026874005.2 Erythroxylum coriaceum | reverse complement strand
GATACATAAACAATTCTCATTTCTAATAATCACAAAACATTTATATAACAATTTCCATTTCCAACAATCACAAAACACTAGGATTATTGAGTAAATATCAAGTAAATCTTAGAAGGAACATTGGTAAGCTATAAAGAGAAGTTTTTGGATATGTACAAGAAACTAATCATATGAACTTATATTTTGGTTCAAATAAGCAAAATTTTATTGGTTATTTGGATGTTGATTTTATTGGGGACCATAATGATAAAAAATCAACTATGGTAATATATGTATGTGTGGAGGAGGAGCAAATTCATATTCTTGTAAAAAATAAGGGTGTACGTAGTAGACATACTATGGAAGATGAATATGTTGCCTGTTGTATGATAGCCATGTAAACCATGTAGATAAAATATTATTGGAAAATTAGGATAGAATTCGATCCTGACGGAAAAAAAGTAATTAAGAAACTTTTTCGTATGGAATAAAATAATATGTGTAAAAAATGGATATGTATAAATGTATAAGTAAAAGAAAACTATCCATTCAATCCTTATTAGATTGATTGAATTATCAAATACTCAGGAATGTTTACAAGTGTGTCTAAGAAAAAATTTGATTTCTTGAAAACCAAGATTACTTTAATTCTAAAAAATGATTCGTACATAAAGCATTAATCTTAATTTGTATCTTATTATGAAGTTTGATCCTTTTCTTGTCATATCCCAAGAATTCTTCCGAAACTCCTCCGTTCTTTGATATTGACCCTGAAACACTGGCAAACACATCAAGGTACCTCAACAATATAATATTTAAGCTCAAAAGGTTGTACTAACTCATACAACACTTAAAACACAAATAATTAACAAACTAACACAATTCTAACCTAAACACATTCTAAATGATCGAATTAACGGCTAAACACAGATCAAACTATACCCTAAAACATGATGCAATTTACACTTATCAAGAATCATTTTCGGAACTATTCCATCTCTAAGGATGGCAATGGGCCAGGCTGGCCCGATTTTATTATTTTTTTAAAATGAAAAAATGACGTCATTTTGTACCTTTCCATCCCAGCCCGACCTGGTCCATGGCTTAATAGGGTCAAACAATCTCTACCTGTGGGTTGGGTCGAGCCACATTTGCCATCCCTATCCATCTTAATCACCGTAGCTACATAAATGTCTGGCCTTTAATGGTATCTACAGAATAGGTTGAGAGAATACTACAACTCCTATAAAGAAGGTTAAGCAAGAAGTGCTAGTCCTGTTAGAGCTTAAGCCTATTTATAATAGGTTTTGGACATTTTACTAATTTAATTGAAATTTAATTGTAATTTTAATTAAATTTGAATTAGAATTACAAAGAATTTTAATTAGTTACCAAATATGCCCAAATTAAGATCCAATCATATTGATCCTTTTTTATTAAATATTTCATATTTAATTATAAAGTTTCTCAATCTTTATAATCAAGTCCAATTTGCTTAAAATATCTTTGTTCTTTTCAACTCATTCTTTATATGAGACCTATTAGGTTCCCAAATATATTGGCAATGATTATAAATTATAATTATAATTCATAATTAGAATTAGATAAATTAAAAACCCTTTTAATTTATATTTAATTCTCCATTTTATAATCATCAATTAAGATTTGCATCTAGCAACAATCCTGACCACCCAAATATTTAGGAATGTCAAAGTGATTTTAACTAACCTTTCTATGTATGATTTTTCCATATAATTTAATCATTTCATCATACAATGATCTGATTAGACATAGAGAATAAAATTAATGTTTACTCTATTTTGATTCTAATCATATTAGTTTTTCTCCATTAGCTATTGATTCAATTAATAACATTTGTAAAATATTTACAAAAAGTCATTCTATCTTTGACAGCGCGTGTTGGGTGCACTGAAAATTTTACCTAACTCTGTACACTAGAAATTTGTAGAAGTGTGGAGTCGAGATCGTATCCACAAGGAATGTTTAGTTAATTCTTGCAATGAAAATTATTGATGTAAAAGAAATAAAATAGAGGTTTTTGGGTTGATGTAATTGAGATAACAAAATAAAATTAAACTAACACAAGCAATTTATCAAAAATAGTTAAAAATTACAAGAGTGATAAATGTGTGTAAAACTCAATTTTTTAGTTTAATCTTGGTCTACACATGTTTTAACATACATCATTGCATTATCGTCCTCATGTCTCTTTTCGAACTATTGATCGTGAATTAACAACAAGCTCTGTTAAACCCGATTTTTCCTTAGGCCATAGTTAATTAAAACAAGCTCTTTAATTAACCCTAACTATCGGATAACCTATAACAAACTCTCTAAGTTTAATCGAACAGCCGTGTTACGAATGAGAAAAATAGACCAATCTATGTAATAATCACACAAGCTCGAATTATTTAACATAGGTTACGTTATCCCTAAATATTCAATATCGTTAGTTGCCACAGCGACTTCAAATATGACTATTACGTATCATATTCAAGTTCTAGCAATGGGTTTTCATGAAAAACAATCTAATAAAGCATTAAAATCATTCTTAAACAATACCTGATCAATAAACACAAGATAACATAAACAATCTGAAAAGAGGAAAAGAAAATGATACACAATAACAATATGCTCCAATGTGCTTCTCGGCCTCGATTTCACCTCTATACTAGTGTCGGGAAGGTTAACCCATCATTTTCTCCACCAAACTCTAAGAAAAAGTCATGATCCTTTGGAGATGTCAAAATTCAAAGAAAGAATGACAAAAATCGCTTATGTTTTCCAACAGATGTCCGCCATCACAAAATATAACTTTTATAGTAAAATATTAGGTTATAGAGGGGCAGTGGCAAGTGTCATAGGTGTGACATGTTCACGGCCACCATTAATTTGTCATTCCCATAACATTTGTCAAGGTCATTAGTTAATGCTCACAACCATGACAAATTAATGGTGGTCGTGAACATTAATGCTCCATGTTCTTCATTTTTATGCTTTTCTTTTCTTTTTCTTGTCTCTTTTTCTTTTAATCTTCTTCTTCTTCTTACTCCATGAAGACAATAGAGTATGAATCTCGAGAAGATGGCTCAAAGAGAATGCTTTTGGCTCACTTTAGCTATTACGCTTCCAAATTGTACCTAAATTCAAATATGAACTAAAGTGAGTGGCTTAAGCATTTTGAGGCATTAGCCATTAAGTGTAATGATTAAATGTACCAATAATTAAGCTCATATCACGTTCCCCTACACTTAGCTTTTGATTGTTCTAAGGCAAATCATCATAATGAAAGTCACAACTAAAATACTTACTCCTTTTCCATATTTCTCAAAAATAGATAGTCATAAGAAAAGATGAATAACTTTTAAAAACCGTAGCAAGAATTCAACATTTAACGCTCCTACTCATAATCAATCAACATTCATTACCCTTTTAAAATGAGTAATCTAGAGGTAGACTTGGATAAAGTGTGTTTAAATTAGATAGATCCCTAGGTACACTCAAACACTAATTATGATCATAACATTCCACAACTTTGCATATCATATAATTTCTCCACCATTAAAAGCCACATACATAACCATGAATCAAAGGACTTTTCTAAGATTATAATGTGGGAAAGGGTAAGGTGAGATGTATTTAGGTAAAGTAACATGAAAGTCATCAAAGCTAGTGAAACAAAAGTAACACTCAATAAAAGATCAAGCGCACAAGCTAACATTCTTTTAAAACTGCGTACCATCAGCTATGATGTATGCAACAATTATATTTCATAGCTCAAATTTAAACTCTCACATACAAACCACATGAAGCATAAATAATCAAAAGGGATCACCTATAAAGATTGATGATAACAATACATTGAAACTACTAGGAGTGAACATTCCAAGATAACATCGACCTCATATTCAACAAACTTAAATCACCCATTCAATACAACTTTAAGAGGAAAGACCAATCATAAATAAATTTTCAAAACATATGCACTTCCTCCTCGATACTTTTATTTAAACCTTTTTTTCTCTCTCTTTTTTCATTTTTCTTCTTTTTCTTTTTTTCATATAAACATTGAAAGAAGCTACATCAACATGAGAATTTCATAAAATGACATTCTGACAAATATGGCTCACCCACATATATGCACACCCCCACACTTATATTTTTGTACATCCACAAACTCAACAGTCAATAAATGCTCCACTAGATTTTATAGCTTAGGTAAGACATTTTGTTATAAGAATAAAAGCATGTAATGTGGGTAGTAAAAAAATAAGAGCTAATAAAGCTCAAAGGGGCTTAACAAAGGAATAATCATATCAATGGGTTGGCCATTTGGCTAATGTAGCTTGCAAAAAAAAAAGAATGCCTATATCATGTTCATGTTTACGTATGTGATAAAAATATGGTCTTCAATAGAAAATCAAAGCAAAGTTAGGATGCACATGTCATGAAGGTCACACATAAGCAAAAAACAATGAGACTCATGTGGATTTGACAGTCTAATAACTCAAAAGCTCATTGGCTTTTGTCTACCACTAGTTACTAATCTTTTAAAGATAATGCATATTGGCTAATCACAAGAGAAAAAGTACATGCTAGAGTTGCTATAGATTTTTCTAGTCATCACACTCTAATTATAACTATATAGTCTTAAAAGCAATAGAAAAAGAGAAAATGTATGTTTGTTTGTTCGATTTTGAAAAATGCCTATGAAGTCACAGACAACAATTAAGCTTAAAACTGTGTGTAAAAACTAAGATCCCCATCCCTATACTTAAAACTTACATTGTCCCTAATGTAACATCAAGTCCAAAAAATGGAGCATTTAACAAAAACGGTAACTACAAAAATGTATATAAATAGAAATCAACTTCCTTTGAGTTGCCTCCCGAGCAGCGCCTTTGTTTATCGTCTTTGGCTTAACTCCATGTTGGCCGCATTAAGTGATGCCATTCGGATCTTCCAATATTAACACTTCCATATCCTCTGTTTGGAAGCCTTTATAATACAACTTCAAGCGATGACCATTCACTTTTAATAACTTGTTAGTTTTCAAACTCTGTATCTCTACTGCACCAAAAGGAAAGACATGAGTAACAAAAAATGGACTAACCCAATGAGAATGCAACTTACTTGGGAATAATTTGAGTCTAGAGTGATATAAAAGCACTTTCTGACCCACAACGAAGCTTTTCGTTGAAATCATCTTATCATGAAAAGCCTTCATCTTCTCCTTATGTATCATCGCGTTCTGATATGAGTCATTTTGCATCTCTTCCAACTCTTGCAATTGCAGCTTCCTATGCACACCCGCATTATCCAAATTCATGTTGCATCTTTTTATAGCCCAATATGCCTTGTGTTGCAACTCCACTAGAATGTGACATGGCTTATGAAATACCAATCTATACGGAGACATACCGATTGGTGTTTTATAAGCCGTCTTATAGGCCCATAGTGCGTTGTCTAGCCTTATGCTCTAAACTTTTCTAATGGGCTGCACTGTTTTCTCTAAGATCGACACTTCAGCTTGTTCGTTGGTTTGGGGATGGTAAGATGTGGAAACCTTGTGTATGATGTGATATTTCCTGAATGGTGTTTCCTTCACCATGTCGCAAAAATGGGTTCTCCCGTCGTTGATGATTGCTTTTGGTATCCTGAACCTAGAAAGAATGTTAGCTTTAACAAAATATGTAATAACTTTTGCATCATTAGTTCTGGTGGCTTTAGCTTCCACCCATTTAGAAACATAATCAACTACAAGCAATATATAGTTAAAACCAAAAGACGGAAATACCCTAAATGTCAAAAAATTTCATTAAAAAATAGGAATTTGTGGCATTTGATCCTTACGGGACAAGTTACCTAACCGTTGACACCTGTTTTATGACTTGCAAAAGATGTATGCATCCTTAAATAATAAGGGCTAGCAGAAACCGCTCTCTAAAACTTTATGGGTCGTCCTCTTTACTCTAAAGTCTCCTCCACAAGCATACAAATGGCAAAAGGTTAAGATCGAAGGTGTTTCACTATCAGGTACACACCCCTTGATGACTTGATTTGCATAATGCCTCTATAGATACGGGTCATCCCAAACATAGTACTTTACTTCAGTCCTCAGCTTATCCCTTTAAGTCATTGACAAACCAATAGGAAATTTGTTAGTAACCAAGAAATTCACAGTATCTGCAAACCATGGTGGTGTCAAATTAGCATAAAGTAATTGTTCATCTGGAAATGTCTTTCGCAAAGGGATGTCATCTTCTTCTTTAATCAACCGATTAAGGTGATCGACAACCTCATTTTCTGTCCCCTTCTTATCTCTTATCTCTAAATTGAATTCTTATAGGAGGAGAATCTATCGAATCAATCTCGGTTTTTCTTCTTTGTTAGTAAGTAGGTATCATAAAGTTGCATGATCAGAATATACAATTACTTTAGCACTAAGGAAATATGACTGAAATTTTTCTGAAGCAAAAACCACAGTCAAAAGTTCTTTTCAATTGTAGAGTAATTCAATTGAGCTGGGTTAAGATTTTTGAGGCATAATAGATGGCATGCAAAGCTTTGCCCACTCTTTGTCTTAAAACCAACCCGATTGCATAGTTGCTTGCATCACACATGATCTCGAAGGGGAGGCTCTAATCTGGTGGTTGAATCACCGGTGGAGATGTTAAAAGCTCCTTAAGTTTGTTAAAGGCTTTGTTACACTTATCATTGAACTCAAAGGAGACATCCTATTGTAATAGCTTGCATAGTGGTGCGGCTATCTTCAAAAGGTCCTTAATTAATCTACGATAAAAAACTATATGAGAACTCACTTCCCGCACAATGGAGGGGTAAGGTAAAGAAGAAATGAGATCAACCTTAAATTTATCTGCCTCTCTATCCCTAGCAAATATAACATGCCCTAAAACTATACCTTGATCCACTATAAAATTACATTTTTCCCAATTTAGGACAAGGTTAGTTTTAATGCATCATTCCAATATAATAGCAAGATTCTTAAGGCATTCATCAAAGGAAGAACCATAAAAACTAAAATCATCCATGAATACCTTAATGGTTTTCTCAGCATACTCAAAACAAATGCTCACCATACATCTTTGGAACGTGGTAGGTGCATTGCATAATTCGAATAGCATCCTTTAGTAAGCAAAATTACCGAATGGGCATGTAAAGGTGGTCTTTCCTTGATCTTTTAGTGCAATTGGGATTTAAAGATAACCTGAAAAATCATCTAAAAAACAATAATAGTTATAGCTAGCTAATCTTTTAAGCATCTGATCAATAAAGGGAAGGGAAAAATCGTCTTTACGAGTTGTTAATTTCAATTTCCTATAGTCAATACAAACTCGCCACTTGGTTAGTACTCGAGTGGGAACCAACTTACCTACTTGATTGGTCACAACGGTGATTCTAGACTTCTTAGGAACTACCTGAACATGACTTATCTGCTTACTGTCGGAGATCGGGTAAATAATCCTAGCATTGAGAAGTTTAAGCACTTCCTTCTTCACAACTTCCATTATCGGAGGATTCAGCCTATGTTGAGCTTGCTTTGTGGACTTGGCATTCTCCTCTAACAGAATACGACGCATGCATATAGAAGGGCTTATCCTTTGGATATCTGCGATCATCCATCCAATGACCTTCTTATGCTCCCTCAAAATTTGAACCAACCTTTCTTCTTAATCCGAAGTTAACTCCGCCGAAGTGATAACTGGGAGAGTCTGCTTGTCACCCAAATAGGCATAATTAAGGTGTGTGGAGAGTAGCTTTAGTTCCACTTCTGGTGCCTGCACATCAAAACATAATATTGGTGAGATTCGGATAACTGCATGGAAGCCAAATCATAATTTTTTGGAGAGTGTTTCAACCAATCCAATGTAGATTCCATTTCCATTAGCTCTTCCTCTACTTCAACATCATTACTAGTTTCCACTTCCATATGCTCAGTCAAGGCTATTTCTAAATGATCCTTGCAACTTAACCTAAACAATTCTTGCACCAAAGGATCAATCACATCAACAGAGAACATAAAATAATCATCATGAGGATGTTTCATGGCATCAAAATATTAAAATGAATCACTTCCTCATCAAATTCCATCGTGAAGGTGCCCTCAAGAACATCTATCTTAGTCTGAGCCGTATTGAGAATGGTCTCCCCAATAACATAGGTATTGGATTGCACGAAGTGTCATCATTCATATCAATAACATAAAAATTTGCAGGAAATACTAACTTATTCACTTGTACCAAAACATCCTCAATCACACCATCAGGGTAATCATTAGTGCGGTCAGCTAATTGTATGATAACACTTATTTCTTTGAAAAGGCCTAGATTCAAGGAAGCATAAATTAAATGAGACATAACATTAATTGAAGCTCCCAAATCCAACATAGCTTTATTAATCACAATGTTACCAATTTTGCAGGGTATAGTGAACATACCTAGATCACAATAATTTGGAGGCATCTTCTTCTTAAAAACTACATACACATTCTCTCCCATCATCTCCTTTTCATCATCTCACTACTTTCTTTTATGGGTAAATAGTTCTTTAAGGAATTTTGCGGACCTTGATACTTGCTTGATTGCATCTAACAAAGGAATATTCACTTCCACCTTTCGAAAAGTATCTAATATCTCTTTGTCTTTCTCCTCCTTGTTCTATCTTGCCAATTTGCTAGGAAAAGGTGAAGGGTTAGTCTTAATGATATTAAGGCTTTCAAAGTTTACCTTTATGCTAGATGAATTCTTCCTTTCTGATTCCTTATCGATGTCTTCTTCATTGGCAATCCTCGGTGGAGTTCTCTTGGGAATCTTAATCTCCTTTCTGCTCCTCAGAGTTATAGCACTAACGTTCTTTGGGTTAACCTTGGATTAAGATAGCAATTTTCCTTCACTTTGAGATTCTAGACGATTGAGCCTCACTACCATCTGACCCATTTGGTTCTCCATATTCTGTATGCTTGTTTTTGTCTCCTGTTGAATCTGTTGTATACCCTGTTGAAGCTACTGTTGTATACTCTGTTGAAACTAAAGATTGTTAGCAGTAAAAGTCTTGATAAAGTCAACTAGAGATGTAAATGAATTGGACGAAGAGGCTTGTGGCCTTGGTTGAAATTGTTGTGATATGTTCCCTTTGTAACTCAAGTTGAGATGATCCCTCTAGCCTAGGTTATACGTCTGCGAGTACAGGTTGTATTGATTAGGAAAGTTCCATTTTGTAGCATTTACATATTCCATACTTCCCTCTTGCAGACATTCATTAGTTAGATGGCTCGTGTTTGAACATATTTCGTATGTTTTTACTTGTGCCTATCCAATTGCAATCTGTCTAACAATAAATGTTAGCTTAACTAAACGATGTTCGATAGATGAAGTACTTACCTCATTTACAAGTCAAACATCATTGCGAGTGCCGAATTGTTGAGTGTTAGCAGTCATTCGCTTAAGTAAAATCCTGACTTTAATGGGAGTCTTCTTACACAGTGCCCCACTACTTGTCGCATCAACCAAACTCCTCTCCATCAATAGTAATCCTTGTAGAAATATTGGATTAGAAGTTGCTCTGGAATGTTGTGATAAGGACAGCTGACACATAACTTGTTAAAGGGCTCTCAGTACTTATAAAGGGACTCTCTATTATGCTACTAAATGTTGTAGATTTCCTTTCAAATAGTCACTATCTTTGGTGCTGGAAAGTATTTTTCCAAGAACAGTCTCTTAATCTCTAGTCAAGTATTCACACTACTAGCAGGTAGATCGAACAACCAATCCTTCGCTTATCTTTTAGTGAGAATGGAAAAGCCCTCAACATGATTTGCTCATCTATCACTCCTGTAGGTTTTTATGCTTAGATAAAATATATCGAGCTCCTTACGATGCTTATTTGCATCGTTACCTACAAGACCATGAAAATTAGGTAACAAATGTATTAACCCAGATTTAAGCTCAAAAGTAACATGCTTAGTAAAATTTGGAAATGTAATGCATAAAGGCCTTTGGGTTAGGTCTAGTGCAGCTAACTCCCTTAATGTTCTCAGATTTGCCATCCTTTATTCAAATTCAAGTTCTAGTTCTACTTCAGAAGTTTTTCTCGTTTCTTTTTGTAATCTCCACAGTGTTCTCTCGATCTCTGGATCAAGTTGCTCAAGTTCTCTACGAGGAGATTTGGTAACTACCATACACCAACACTAACAAACATTTAAAAATTAACAAATAACTAACCAAAATGATTATAAACAAATATATATACAAAACACCAACTAAAATTTAAAACAAAAATTAAATCACCACACTCCTCGACAACAATGCTAAAATTTGACAGTGCGTGTCGAGTGCATTACAAAATTGACCTAACTCTGCACACTAAAAATTTGTAGATGTGGTGACTCAGGATCCTATCTATAAGGAATATTCGATTAATTCTCGTAATGATTTTTCATTGATGTAAAAGAAATAAAACATGGGGTTTTAGGTTCAAGCAATTGAGATAGCGAAATAAAATTAAACTAACGTAAGCAATTTATCAAAAACAGTTAAAAATGATAAGAGTGATAAATGTGTGTAAAACCCTGTTTTTTGGTTTAATCTCGGCCTACACATATTTTAACATACATCATTGCATTATTGTCCTTACATCTCTTTCCGAACTATTGATCGTGACTTAACAACAAGCTTTGTTAACCCTAACTATTAGATAACCTAAAATAAGCTCTCTAAGTTTAGTCTGACAGTTGCGTTACGAATTAAAAAAATAGACAAATCTACGTAATAATCACACAAGCTCGGATTATTTAACATAGGTTATGTTATCCCTAACGATTCAACACCGTTAGTTGCCACATACTACTTCAAACACGACTATTACGTATCGTATTCAAGTTCTACCAATAGGTTTTCATGAAAAACAATATAATAGAGCAACAAAATCGTTCTTACACAATACCCAATCAATAAACACAGAATAACGTAAATAATCCGCAAAGAGGGAAAGAAAACGATAGACAACAACGATATGCTTCAATGTGCTTCTCAACCTTGATTTCACCTCCTAATTAGCCTCAGGAAGGTTAGCCCTCCATCTTCTCCATCAAACTCCAAGAAAGTCATAAATCCTCTTAAGATGTCAAAACCTGAAGAAAGAATGATGAATCGCTCTATTTTCCAAAAAGATGAGTCTGCCGTCACAAAACATAACTTTTATAGTAAAAATTAAGTTACAGAGGGATAGGTGGCAAGTGTCATAGGCATGATATGGGTTATAACACCCATAACTCAATTTTTACGGGCGTGAGAGGTGTCTTAAGCCCATGAAAATTGTCATGGACGTGAGTTAGTGCTCACGGCCATGACAAATTAATGGTGGTCGTGAGCATTAATGCTCCATATTCTTCATTTTTATGCTTTTCTTTTTTTTCTTGTCTCCTTTTCTTTTAATCTTCTTCTTCTTCTTGCTCCATGAAGACAATAGAGTATGGATCTCGAGAAGATGACTTAACGAAAATTCTTTTAGCTTACTTTAGCTATTACGCTTCCAAATTGTACCTAAAATCAAACATGAGCTAAAGTGAGTCTCTAAAGCATTTTGAGGCAATAACCACAAAGTGTTATAGATTAAATGTATCAATAATTAAGTACATATCAAACTTCGCCAAGGATTTCCGGATCATTACTAATCGAGAATAATAGAACATTCTCCCTAGTTACTTTAGGTGATAAATCATATTTTGATCACTCAGCTAACTCCATGTAGGCCATAATACATTCAATGACTATTGAATGCGCTATCCATGATTAGAATAGGTCATAAGTAGTATTAAAGCATAAAAATCCTTATACAAGATAACTTTGGAGACCTTAAGTCAAAGGATCACTTATATAATTGATGGCATGTCAAACCAGTAAAAATAAATTCCTACCCTAGAACACTTAAGCGAGTAAAGTGGTGAATAGGGTCGAACCACAGAGACCAATGTAGCAATTGTTTATTTGTGTGAATCAATAAAAAATATAAAAATAAAAATAAAAAGAATTGATTTGGGCATAATTAATTTTAGAACACGAAATCACGCAGAAGGAAATTAAAAATAAGGATTGAAAACAATATAAATAAAAGCCTAGCCAAGGTACTCCTCCGTTCGATACTGTAATTCGATCATAGACTCAAAAATATAAATTTCGTTCATTCTTATGGACAAAGTTGTAGCAGACAGTGAACAGCACATATCAACCAATCCATTCATAATTATTTGATAATCCCGAGTAAAGCTCCGCAGATTATTACCTTAAGCAATTAGACTATTCCCGAGTAAAGCTCCGCAGAATATATCTATGATAGTAGTAGGCTTTAATGGACCTTTGTCTTAGTCAACAGAACCGGAAAAGCCGTAATCTATTTAGACTAAATTATTTAATTTCTTTAATTTCTTAATTGAAATTAATTCGCCACTTTGATAGACAGCAATCACGGATTAACTAATCTATTCGGCAATTTAT
>JANQAP020000553.1:4742228-4752231 GCA_026874005.2 Erythroxylum coriaceum | reverse complement strand
CCATGTGGAGTTTGTAGTGATTGCACGTAGCGCTCCCTAATCTTAGGATATGTGTCGGAATGACCTACGGGCGTTCCAGTGCGTACCCTAGGGTAATGGGGTGTTACAAAGTCAAATCGTATAACGAAACCATTATGGAACATATGCATACTTGATTTAATAGACACAGTAATTAGAATCGACAATTATTTCAAAATAACTAATTTCTCTAATCCTTTACAGACCATCGGGACATTGCCACTGCCTCCATTTCCATCTATGTTCACTTGAAGATTCAAGGAAGCTTAACACAACATATAGTATATACAATTAGATGTTCATATATATAATAGCTTCATAACAGGAAATGAGGTACAGTTAATAAAGGAAGAGAGGTAGTTCGGATGATACTAAAAACCTTGAGGAAGAATATCAGTTATGGAAAGCAAAGGGTGATTTAGTATTTGATGAGGAGATTTGTTCTACATTGACTTGTTCTTTATTATGGAGAATTTTGCCACATTCCTCCCAGCAGAGCTCATTTCTACCACCAAAAACTAGTCACCACGTCAGCATTCCTCTATGAATTAATGTTAATAGTTATATTCTTAAAAGTCAATTTAGCATAAAATTCATTTTGTTCAATTAAATTCTCGATGATAAGTCAAATTACTACAGTTCACTAGTTATAAATCTTCTATTTGCCTATTAAGATGTCTAAAAAGTAGTAGATTGGGAGTGATTACAAAAGATGAAACAAGTTGAAATTTGCAAGAAAATAAAAGTTTTTCATAGAAGATTGTTTAATATTACGAAAGCACCCAATTTCCCTTATTAAAATGAAAGTAGAATTAGTTAAAATGAAAGTAGAATTCTTGTATTATTTTCTTTTAAAATTTTTGTAAAAATGTGATAATTTATGTTCTCTAGCTTTTGGTAATCCTATTAGTGAGTATTAATATATACAATATTGAATCACCTTTGGTAGAAGGATTAAGAAATTATGAAACGGTAGCCTCATGAAAATTAAGGTACTTTAGTCACTACCTAAAACTTTTCATTCACAAGAATGCTTTGCTTTACTATGCTACAACTAGTAGATATGTAAGTGACTTCCATTACAATAATCTTTTGTTGGATAGTGTGTTGATCAATAAAATAATTATTACATAAATTGAAATTATTGAATGCAATTATAAATTTAAATGTTTCTTAAAATTAGATATATTATATAAATCTAAATGCTTGTTGTAATATTTTAATGTAAAAGAGAGATCTAAGTTATGAACATTAATCACGCTTTATTCCTACTATGTCTTGGGGAAAATTATCAAGGTGATCATTAAAGTAGTGTAACAAAGTCCACATTACCAGCTTAGCTCTAAGATGGGAACAACTTTATAAGTGTCTCTAACAAAACTTTCATCTAACAATTGATAGTCAAAAAAATCATCTCTAACTAATAACAAAAACGCAAACAATGATCCCATTCTGGACTAACATCATCCCATTATGTCACAATGAAGCATAACAGTGGCAATTTATACAGACGACCGAAACCACATCACAAAAAATAGAGGGACAAAGAAGAACAGAAAAGCACAACACAATAACCTAAAGAATGAAAGGAGAATAGAAAAACAATATATAAGGTGGACGACTTACTTGGCCAGACAGACAATTGAAGATGACCACAACAGAAGACAAAGATTCACCATGTGCAAGGCTTCTTTAACAATTTCCAAAACCAGATGGAGAATGGATGAAAACAACGAATAGTCGAAGATGAAGATGTCTTCATCTTTGGCTTCATTTTCGTGCTAATCATCTAGTAAGGAACGACATCATTTGCTTTACAACAAAACGATGATGTTTGTTGTACAGAAAATAACATAGTTTGTTAGATGGTGAATGAAGAGGAATGTTGACAGCTAACACAAAAATGACGTCATTTGTAGTTAACATAAACGACGTCATTTTCGATAAAGTCGAAAGAATATACCATTTAGTAAGGATTCAAAAACCCGTCGCCAAATGGTTTGCCATTACCATTTGGTTTCACATTTGGGTAACATAATAAGATAATATATGTAAATTATATGTTACAATATGAAATTTTGATATAATAAATAGATAATTATATATATATATACACATAAGTAAGATATGAGAATATTTATATATAATGTAAATTTTCATAAATCATTACACTAGATACATTACCTATTCAATATTAAATTGCTATTAAAAATTTTATTAAGTCTAACAAAACTAATATTTATTATATATAATTTCTATAGTAATTTATGTTTATGACATATTTAAAAAATTTAGCAAAAATTTAAAATGTATAAAAAAAAAGTGTGGCCTTGGCGATGTTTTTGAATGGTCATCAAAACTGCACATTTTTATGACGATTTGTGATATCGTCACCAAATAGATGGGCATGTAAACAAATTAAGTGAATATTTGACGGCTTTCTTTTGGGGACGAAATGTGAATTCGTCGTAAAATCTTTGGACGTTTAAAAAAATTAAGCTGAGACGATGTCGTTTGTTTGACACCAAACGACATTGTCTCAGCATCTATTAAATGAAACATCGCCGAGATCACCTTCCCCTTATTTCCTCTCTCCCACGCCAATTTCTGCCTTCTTTCCTCTCTCTAGCATTGGTTTCTCATTGTTTTCTCTTCTCTTCACCGACATTTGTGTGTTGCTATCTTCTCCAGTCGTCGTCCTTGTGTCCTTCGATTGAGTTAAGTTATTCATCATTTGTAGTTTAATTTGTTTTGTGTACATAGTGTTGGTATTTTAAGATGGTACGTTGCACAGGTTTAATGAATTTTTGAAGTGTTTTTGCATTTGTTTGGATTATTTGTGGTGCATTTGGCTTTCCAATTTGTTAATGTTAGTTAAGAAAGGAAAAAGACATGATTTCTTTAGGTAATTTGGGATGAATCTATCATGCCTTTCAAGTGTTCAACGAAAGTTCTTAATGGTCTCTTTAATGGTTTTCTCCTTGTTTTATTGCAGTTTATCTCAATTTTGCAGAATTTCAATAGAGATAGTGAATCTATGGGTAAGTTATTAATTAATTTATACATTGTGCTTTGGATAAATCAGTTTATAATGATAAACCCAATCTCATTTTGATGGATGGACCAGATTCTTGTTTTAATTCTTAGTTTCTGTTTTAAATGTTCTGAATTTTCTCATATTATATTCTTTTCTTTTCTTTGATTTTGATATTGATATTGATATTTATATAACATGTTGGGATAGAGTATATTTTCAATTCAGAAGTAGTTGATTGTTATAGTGTTTTTATAAATAAATATATGTGTATAGATTTTACAATAGGAATTTGTATTTTGAATCTCATAAGATATTGATGTTGTAATGAAATTGAAATTGCATGGAATTTGAAGTTGGAAATTGAAGTTATGAAATTGCTTATTATGGTACACTGAAGTTGAAATTTGTTATTATGGAATTTGAAGTTGGATTTTGAAGTAAGTTAAATGACCGTTGGAGTTGTTATGGTACTTATGGCATTTAAGAGTTAGTTAACTTTTCAAATTGCCAATTTGGAGTTGTTAATTGAATGCAAGATGAACTATATTGCTATTTGCAACTATAGCCAATAATAATTTCTTTTAATACTGAAAAGATAAAGAACAACTGTATTATATTAAATATGAAATTCCCTTATTTTGCAGGCTCTGTTTTGTGTTGAAGATCGTCGATAATCATCCGACCTCGTCCTTCTTCTTTGTAGTTTGCGATTTTCCGTCCATCCAGGTAAGTCGTCCAACTAATTTCTCCAATATGTTTTTCTTTAATAGATGGAGTATTTGTGAGAATAATTTTTTATGATTGCAAATGAAGTCTTGTTTTTGTCTTGTTGGTTGCAATATTCTTAATATCATTAATGAGTTTTTATGTTCTGATTTAATAGTCTAAGTATTTTAATTTGGATATTGTTTGAAACATTGAGGCATAATAAACCCTAAGGATGGTATATAGGTTGGAAACTTGTGATGCGGCTCTTATAAGGCTTATCAGTGAAATATTCCTCGAGTATAGGAGTGACAACGAGAAGCCTTGGTTTCTCAATTAATGTGATCTAACAATACCACGTACAGTAGTGTTTGTTTTCATGATAACTTACAACATAGACTTATACTGATTAATTGACAAGATTTGTCATTATGTTATATAAAAGAGGATTGCATTTAATAAGTCAGTTTTTTATTTTCAATTGTATAGCTATATGGATAAAAGTTGGATGTCTCATAAAAAATTGTCCACTGAATAAGTAAAAGGATTTAAGAGTTTCATGCAATTTGTAAAAGATCAAATGGGTGATGAATGTTGTATTCATTGTCCATGCATAGATTGCTTAAATGTCAACAGTCAAAGTCAAGATGTGGTCTATAATCACTTGCTAATCTAAGGCATAGATATATTATATACTCCATTGCTTTATCATGGCAAATGTAAGGAAGCAAGTTGTAGTAGAAGTGTTGGTACAAATGTTGATGATAGTAACAATAACGATCTATATGATGGGGATGATGATGATGGAATAGGCGAGATGTTAAAGGCTTATGGGAATTATGTGGAGACTATGAATGGAATTGGTTTGCTAACATCACTGGTAGTATTACTGAAGATAATTTTGACTAGTTATTGAAAGTTGCATAAGAAGAATTATACCTAGGGTGCTTGAATTTCTCACAGCTCTCTTTGTTGTGAAGTTGTTGCATTTGAAGGTGTATAATAAATGGAATAACAAGTCTTTTGACATGTTAATTGACTAGCTCAATGATGCATTACTTGTTGGACATAAATTACCTAAATCTTGCTATGATGTAAAGAAATTGTTTAGGGATCTAGAATTAAGATATATATCAATACATGCTTGTAAGTATGATTGTGCTATATTTTAGAAGGACAATAAAGATCTTAAAGAGTGTCCCATTTGTGGAACATCAAATTGGCGATTAGATGACGAGAGAGGGAAAAAATACCAGAAAATCTTGAGATACTTTCCAATTAAACCATGACTACAGAGGCTTTTTATGTCAACAAAAACAGTTGTAGATATAAGGTGGAATAAAGAGAAACACATAGATGATAACATTATGCATTATCCAGCAAATTCAATGACATAGAAAGACTTTGGTTAGAAATTATAATTATATCAATTAATACAATATTATTTAATGTGTTTCAATTTTTGTTTTCATAAACAGAGTCAAAAGGAACTACATGGACAAGAGTGTAATAAGATCACACTCTACAACTGACACATTACAAGGAAGGTGAAGGTTGGACGTCTAAAGAAGCATAAGATAATTATGTAAGTCTAAAAATTAGTTTAATTTTTAAGTTTATTAATTTTTGAATTAAATATTGATTTTGTTTTTTAAAATTTTAGAATAAGATGCAGGAGTTGTTATAGAGCTCCTTATTTGATGGAAATGAGTCAAATATAGATGACATTTGCAATAATATCCTTAGTATAAGATCAGGGGTACATCAAAGGTTTTGGGTATGGTCTTAAGCCAATTGGGACATCATCATCACAACTAGCATATGTAACGACGTTTCAGGAGGAGAATTGGTCGCTTAAGGCTTCGTTACAATGTAATGAACAAAAGTTAGATCATACTGAATGAAAGTTGGCCAAGCTTGAAAAGATGGTCATACAAATACTTGACTCAAATTATGAAAGTAGTAGTGACGATGGAAACGAGCCTTAGTTTGTACATAAGCTATTTTGTAATTAACATTTAATCACATTTATTTTTATATAAAATGTTGTTTATTTTAATTAATTGTAAATCAAAATTTCTAAATATCACAAACAATATGATGGATTAAAAATATTTAAAATAATCATAATTGAATATCCAATTTTTTATACGAATGTCTACTAAAAAGTCAAAACTCACCACCAAAACTTTTCAGCAACACTATTCAAAATGTCACCAATAACTTTTTTTTTAAATTAAATCAAGACTTAGCCAAAAAGATTTTTCGACGATTCCAAAATCGTTACCAAAAGTTTTTAGTTACGTTATTAAAATCGTCGCAAATAACCTTTAGCTACGTTTTAAAAATTGTCACAAATAACCTTTAGCTACGTTTTAAAAATCTTCACAAATAACATTTAGCTACAATTTGAGAATTGTTACAAATAACCTTTAAAAATTGTCGCAAATGATCTTTCCCTACGTTCTAAAAATGTTAGATACAAATGTTTTGCTATGTAAAAATTATCGTCACAATATATTATTAGTTATAGTAAGTAACGTAGCTAATAACTTAACTTTTAGCCACGAAAGATAAACGTCACGAATAGTCTTTCGCGACGATTGGTTTTAACCTCGCCTATCTCTTTTGGCGACGTCCCATAAATCTGAGCAAAAAATAATTTGTGATGATATTCCAAAAACGTTGCCAATAATATTTTGCTACCTAAACTTTGCAACGAAATGTTCGACGATTTGTTTTCGTCGCTAAAAAATTTTGGCGACGATTTTTGTACTTTTACTAACGAAACTATTCATCACCAAATGTCATTTTTGTTGTAGTGAGATTTACAATTAAAGGAAATAGAATAAATAATTTCAAATAAAGATGAATAATTTAGGGGTGTATGTTGCATTGATTGTGCCTTTGATGAGAAGTGAGAATTGAGTTATTGGAGCAATTCTGAAAGGTCTTCAGGTCATATCTCTTCCAATTTCACATAAATATGAGTAATTTAGGGCTGCATCTTGTATTGATTGTGCCTTTGATGAGAAGTGAGATTTGACTTATTAGAGCAACCAATTTGAGTGTGATGCATTTTGATCGCAAGCTAACTGTAATCCCTAGATAATCGTCCAGAGGCAATGATTGTTGCTGTTCTGTAAACATGAATCTCTAGTGACCAAGAAAATATCCTTGTAATTTTGTTAATACATTTTTAAAATAGCTATAAATTTATAAATTTTCTTTTTAAGCGCTTAATTTATGATATATTTGAATTACTTAATTTAAATAAAAACTTAATATATGATATCTTTGTAGGATTCTACATTTATTGTATACGACCTTGTATATCTCTTTGTTAAGATTTAGATATCTCTTCATTTATTTTATACGATTCTATATATCTCTTAGCGTATTCAACAAGCCATACTTGTCTTATATATACCAAACTATTGTTCAATGAGAACCACACAAAAATTACACACCTTTTTATGGTATCAGAGTAGTACCAATAAATTTTTTCTTCCTCTCTACATTTCCTATTTTCTTTCTAGACAGCAAGTATTTACTGCGTCTTCTTGCCACCCTCTCTTTTTCTTTTCCTTTATATCTACGTTTTCTATTTTTTTCTAGACGGCAAGTATTTGCTGCGTCTTCTTGCCACCCTCTCTTCCTCTTTTTTCTCATGCCCATCGACACCGAGTCTTCTTTATACCTTTCCTCCTCTGACGGACCAGGCATCCCCTTAAACAAAAGCTTGGATTCGTTGATGGTACGTTGACGGAGGTGTCAGATATTTTTGACTTTTTTAATAAAATTAGACAACATTTAATTACACTTTTAGTTTTTCAAATAATTTATCGATTAAGTTAATCCAAATAAAAATAATAAAGTGACCCAACAAATGATCTAAATTAATAAGTCGAAGTCTAAATAAAAAATAAATCTCAATTAGTGTAGACCGGACCTATATCGGTCTTGTAATAAGGAAGCTAAAAATAGAAGCTATATATAAAGGTTAAGATCTCCTGCAGTTGCTCTTATCATTTGTAAGTATAAGGATTCTTTGATATGTTAAGAGAACTTATGTTTTGTAAAAACCATAGAAAGATGTTGATTGCGTCCTGGTAAGGGATTCCAGTGAAGACGACGGTGGATTCGCCCTTATTTCGGATTCGGAAAGCTTGTTTGAAGTTATGGAACTGAAATCAAGTATTCTTCGCATTTCTTCTTTTATTGCCCTTTCATGTTCGATTCGGGATACGTAACTACGGTATTGTTACGTGTTACACGTAGTATCAGAACGATGACATGATCGGGTGGTTAAAAATGAAGATTTTTCAATTTTTCTCCATAAAATTTTTGGAAAGTTAACTTATATTTCTCATCTTTTTCTTGCATGAAATTGGTATAAATGTTTTAGCTTTGAGAAACGGGTTGAAAACGAGCCCCAGAGCTTAGAAAACGACCAGAAACATGTCGAAATTTTCCATTTTTCGGTGAGTAGACAGGAATCTTCGGGCACGTGCCACTACCTATAGGACGGTACCACGAGCCAAACACGCGATCGACATGTGGTTCGATAGGAACGTGCCAAGTGTCGACACGTGCATCATACGCGCCTATCGATAAACGCACGTGAGCGCGCATCTGGGGTGTGTCATACATGTGCCATCTAGTTGAGGACGCGTCGCTCTGCGGCATGTGTGACACACGAGTCGCACACGACCTCGTGCAACTGTCGTCAGCGGATGACGTCAACGCTATAGTGCCCTGCCTCTATGTTGACGTCTGCTAATGTCAATGTGCTGCATCATCATCATCATTATCACACAGTCCAAAATTTTGCAATTAAGTGGAGTTTGAGAGGTCTGATAGTACGCAATCTTACCCCTACATAGTAGAGAGGCTGTTTCTGATAGACCCGCATGCAAATGTGATAATGAAAAAAGTGATGCACGTTAAAAGGGTAAAAAAGACAAAACTGAATATGTTAAAAAAAAGAGGTAAAAGAAATGAAAAAAAATATGTTACTTGATATGGAGCCCAGATCTGCTAATACCTAATAGGCTGCAACAGATCTGCTCTGCTTGTCTCTAGTTGGGGTAAGAGTTCTTGTGCTGCAACCCTATGTGTATGACAATCATACAGTTTCTGACATTCTTGCTGGACGTTTCTCCTACACCTGTGCTGAAAAGACAAGTAGTATGACAGAACAACTGTCTACAACTCGTAACTAAAAAAGACGGATTAGACTTCCTACGTTGTAAAATACATTGAGCGAAGCGTTACAGAAACAGCTCCTACTACCCTTACTCGACTTTCTTAGTGTACTTTAACGCTACGTTTGGTTGCTGTCTCCAGTATCTGGAGACGAAACGGAACAGGACGGAACGGAACAAAAGCTGGAGACAGTAAGGTGTTTGGTTGTGGTGGACAGAACAAAAATTTCTGTCTCCGTCTCAGGGACAGAATGTGTTTGGTTGTAGTGGACAGAACGAAAAAATAGCGACAATGACAAAAATGCCCCTGGTCCTTAATATGATTAAAAATAGGTAATTAATTGACAATTTGATTACAAACTATGTATGATATTTGAAAAAAGTTAACAAATAATAACAATTACAAATTATTATGAAATATCGAATAATATAAGAGCAATAATAATAATATTAATGAATATTATTATAATAACAACAACAATATTAATAACAATAACAAAATAGACAGAAAATGTGTCATAGTAATAAATATGAATTATGATAAAGACGAAATAGAGAAGGATAATAACAATAATAATAATAGTAATAATAAAAATAATAAATACATTATGATGCTTGATAATAAAAATTGGACATCTACATTTACGAATAATAATAATAATAATGAATTGATCATAAAAAATGCAAATTAAAAGATAACAAACATAATAAAAATAATAATAACAATCATTATCAATGTCATGGTTTAAAACCATATTTAAGAATAACATATGAATATGAATGACAATCAATACATAATTATTAACAATAAGGTAAGCATAAATTGAAATTAAACTTTTAACTGGTAATGGAATTAATTAGATATTAGGTTCAACATACATCGAAATAAAACATCAAAACATTCATAAATTAATTACAATAACAGTTCAACATTAAAAAAAATCTAAGCATTCATAGATCTAGTTACAGAATTGGTTCAATAAACATTAAAGCCTTAGAATTTGTTAATTATGTCCTTAACAACAAATCCCAAAAT
>JANQAP020000553.1:4658275-4684127 GCA_026874005.2 Erythroxylum coriaceum | reverse complement strand
CTCTTTTAATAAATTTATTAATTGCTCCTTTTTGGGATTCTATCAACTGTGCTACTTGTTTTCTTTTTTTCCTTTTTCCACTTCCAAACAAATGCTTTTTAGGCAACATAATATAAATCAATTATAACACAGTTAGATTAGAAAAAGAACAAAAGCACCTGTATGGAATTGGAAGAAGTATGCGGGCAAAAAATAGCAAAATTTAATATCTAATATTAAAAATAAAAAACATAGAGCAAATTTTAATGATAGAGACACACTAATTTCTAAAATACAAGAAATTAATATACTTAGGAAATAAGCTAATATAATATCCATGTTAATGACAAATTACAAATTAATTATAACATATTCAAATATTTAATAAGCTAAAAATACATTAAAAAATTAGAAACTTTACCTTTAAATTATACTCAAAACTCAGAAGACAGAATCGTAAAATTTTTTGCTGCTAATTTCTTAGTTGGAGTACTTTAAATACGTATATTGATGAAAATAAAGAAATTAGAAGGTAAAAGTACACTTAAATATTTCAAGACTATTTATAAGCATGAGATGTTAACCACAAGGTCCACAACGTTAACTTATAACGTTAAATCAATCTTGGAACTTGCCCTTCTACTAACGTTTAACTCTTTGAAACATCAACTACACCAACGTTAAAGTCATTTATTACTACCTACAGGCAAGTTAACATTTAACTCTCACTTTACTTTAAAGGATTGATAGTGAATTAATGATATTTGCAGCGGAGTCAAAACATGGGGTTGGGGCCCCCTTCTTATAGTGGGCCCTAGGCAGGTGCCCTGCTGGCCCCTACCCAGGGCCGGCGCTAGACAAGGGGTTTGTTTCACCTTTATAAGGAAACTAAAGCATATGGGCAGCGACAGTTTTATCCCAAGAGCTTAACTATTCAAGACGGTCCACTCTCTATGAAAAGCCGTTTGTTGAAGGGTTAAATTCTTCATTCTCCAGCAAGTGTCTCACTATATGGTCCGTTTTTGTTGGCTAGCATCAATATTTCCCTTGACCAGTTAAAAGCAATGATATAAAAATCGGATTGGATTGGTTCGATTGGATTAGGGGTGAATTGGACTGCTTTCTGGCTCAGTTTTCATTTTTAACTATTGAAAGTAAAAATCGGCCAGTTAAAACCTTGAACCGTAAAATCGTGAATTGAACCAAGTTATGCGTTTCTTCCTCTCTCTCCTAGTTTTTTGGCTTTCTGCCTCTCTCTCCTCAATTTTCATTTTTAACTACATCTTCTCTTTGATAACTACATCTTCTCCTCAATCCTCCTCCCCACTTTTTTCTCTCTCAGTTCCTTTCTATTTCAGATTTTCACCTTCCCCATCTGTTTCCTTTTCAAATGATTCATTACTTGGTCCCCAACAACTCAACGAAGCAACTTCGATGTTTTACCAAAATCGCCTGCAACTCCTTTTACACCTAAATGAGAATTTTGTTATTGTGCTCTTTCTAACTGGAAGCAACAACGAGCAAGTTGGAATCTTAGTGATTTCAGTTAAAGACAAAAACTTGAGTTATGAGGGATCATGGTGGTAGTAGTTTTACAATGAAAAAGAGTTTTGAGTGAAAGGATTGTCAGAATCTTTATAAACGCAGTTGAAGATTTGGGTTGCACTGGGTAATTATTAGTTTATACCCTGTATTCCGTGCGTTGGTTTTATGTTCAAGTCAGTGCAATTGATGAAGTGCCTATGCTGGGGTATATAGGTTACAAGAGTTTTAACAACCATCCAATTTTAAATGCTTATTAAAGTCCTCATTTACTTAAAGAGAGTCTGGCTTTGAAGGAAAATGGTGGATTGTATTTGTTTGATTTGGAATCTGTGAGTAACAACGCCTATTATACAGGAACTAAGTTGAAAGTATCTTGGGATGCTATGCAAATTCAAGTAATTGTGAATGGTTGAGTTGCGCGTTCACTTGGCATCCCAGGATTTTTGTTGTTGCATGTTTGATAAATCCAGGGAAATAATGACTTTCTCTTTACTGCAAATTATTCAAGCAATAACCTGAAACTATAGAAACACCTATTCTTTTAATATAGCTTCGCTTCATATGGTTACGGATATTGTAACCTAGTATGCCCCTAGAATGAATCGCTTGAAGTCATCGATTACATCAGTCAAAGACATAATAAATGCAAGAGAGATATATTGATATATAAAATTGCATTTTGAAATGAAATTTGACATGTTTAGCAAATATTGATATGTTTGGCATGTATGCTTCAGTTGAAAATAAAAGAGTTAATCACTTTTTCTAGGGCAATTTCTGACCAGCTTCATTTTATATTGGCTTCTGATAATATGTTGGTTGTTTATGATGTGCGCAAGCCTTTAACCAATTCTTTACATATAACTCTGCTCAAATAAATTAATTAGTAATTTATTTTAACGATGATCAAACACAACCTTTCTTATAAGTACAATTTTTATTTTAAGTTTTATATTAAACTCAAATTTAGTTTGAATTATTAGATTTGATTTATTATTATTTCATTATATAATAATAGACAATGATATATTTTTATTTCAATAAAATATTTTATTTTTACTTATTCTTATAAATTATAATTTTTACTTCTTATTTATTATATAATGGTTTTATAGTAGTTTAATACCGGTTGAACCTTTAAACCTTAAACTTTTTATTTGATCAGTTCAATATCCGGTCCGGTTTTTAAAAGATTGGTTGAAAGCTTCCTTCCTTAATGTACTAATATGCTTTTCTTCTCCTCTAAAGAGTTTGTTACACCTTTCTTTTCAGAACATGAAAATACAAACCCCAAATGCTATAAGATAGATGGATTTATCATCACTTGATCTCCTAAAAAATATAGTGGCAAGGGGTGAGTTGCCTACTCAGTAAGGGTAATTGATCATACTCTTAAAATCAAGTAACTCAAAAAATATTTATAGGACTTAGTCAACCAATTAAATCATACATATAATGCATATATACACAACAACACTTAGTCTAATCTAAAAAGTTAGCAAACATCTCAAAAAATTTACCAAATTATGATTTACACAAATATTAATTGCCATTTATGCTTTATTTGATAATTAACAGAATTGCCTGGCCTAAGTTAATCTAGTAGGCTTATATCCAATGGTCTGTCGGCTCATCGCATCTCATATCCTCATAATCACTCACCAAGTGGACACGTAATTAAATGTATAAATATCAACACAGGATAACTCAATTTCTCAATCTCTCTTGGTACCTCCGTATTACTCCAGTACCTAGCCATCAGCATATGATATCCCTAAGACTTAAAATATTCCAGTACCACTTCGGTACTTAGCCATCGACATAGGACATCCCCAGACTTAGGATGTCCCATTATCTGCTCCACGGACAAATACCTAGCCACCATCCCACTCATATCGACATAATCTATCCATCTAAGACCATCGAATGTAGCCTATTCTAGGCAAGCTACCGATTCTCGATTTTTACCAATTATTCACAACATATTATTAACCAAACTTTATTTAATTAACACATTTTTTGTCAACTTAATAAGCAATACACCTCAAAAAGCGTAATAAAATATAACAATGAAATATCTTATACTACGTTAATTATTTAATAATTAAAGTAAATATAATTTGTGTATGTAATTATTAATCATTAATTAAATTAATGACTAATTCAAAATATAATTTATTCATAACAAAACGATACTTAATTTTAAGAGTAAATTCTAAGGTTTTCCTTACCTCGATTTCAAATTCAACTAATTAACAATCTCAATTACTCCTTAATCGGAATTTAGAAAGTCCATAGGATTTATAAAATTTTATTAGACTAATTTATGAAAAATTTCTAACCCAGTTACACTTAATAATCCAACATTATTCTCTTTTCTAATTTATTCTTAATTATAAAAATAATATCCTTACTAACCTAACCACCATAATTACTAAAATACTCTTAACTAATTAAAAGCCCTAATTTATCCTCATCCATTTCAATTAATAACAAAAACTGCCTTTCATGCAAGCAAATTCTAGATTTAACTTTTACTTTCTACGTTTCCTATTCTGCCCCTACATGCAACTTAAATTTTCAAAAGATGTTGTTGCCTTCACCCTCTCCTCTTCTTCTCTCTACTCTTCTTTTATTAATTTTCTAGCAACATTTTCTCCCTTTTTATCCTTTCATGCAACTTCAATTATTGTCCCAAATAATTACAACATGCAATCCAATTTTAAACTAGTGTAGGATGATCAAAAATCACAAAAAGTCATAAAATTGCAGCTATAAATTTATCTAAGTGCGAGGGATTTTGAGGTTGCTAACTTCCACAATTTTCTCCAAATTTTTTGCAAAATAAACATAAGGAGGGAACTTATAAGATAAATGTCACATGCAGAACAAAACGGTGCATTTAAACATACTTACCAGTTGGAAAATTTGAGAAAAAAGAAGAAAAGATGGTGATTTTCGTTGGTGTTTAATGCATGTTTCCGGCGGATTGCTTATTTATATACTCCACTTATTAATGGTTTAATGGGTTGGGTTGTGGGTTTTGTTCTATTTAGCTTTGTGGGCTTTACATGCACTGTACTGCCAACTTACTATCCTCCCTGCACATCTGAAATTATTATGATTCACGGTTGATCCATTATTCTTAACTCTCATTTTGTCGTTACTCCTTACATGATTTTGTAAGGATTGTAATAAGGTAACCTCACTTCTTTATCGATTTTGTACGACTTTAATTAAACAATAATTTTAAGAAAATAAAGACTACTGAAGCAAAATAATAGAACGTCCATAATCTAGTTAAATACTCATCTTAGAAGTTAATAAATTTTGACTCAACAAATTAAAAACTCGTAGTTGCTACAAATATGAAAGGAATTGAACTTTTAAATACTCAATATTTAATTTAGTAGTTGATTATTCAAATTAATGAACTAATTGCATGCGTTAAAAATTAATCAAAATAATCATAAAAACAAAAGAACTGAAGAATAATTCAATATATGAATAAATGAAACACTTTGTACCAAGACCCAATTATCTCCTAATTTACAAAGTTCCAAGGGCCTTAGCTCCATTCAGTCAAAATAAAAAAAGTTACCTAATAATGACCATAGTTATTACTAACGTATAGTGAAGAGAGACTATACTAACGTCTACTAAAGAGAAGAAAAGAGAGTTTCATGAAAAGCTAGAAAATAAACCTAGAAAACTTAAAATGGTCTTCCCCTTTCACTTTGGTCCTATTTGTAACTACTTTAGCCCTATGTTTTGTTGACGTTGGGATCTTCTTATTGTGATTCTTTGGCTACAAAAAATCATAACCTAATTAGTTGTTACCTAGACTTGGTCAAGATAAAGTTTAAACAAATTCTAAAATGTTTTACTTACAAATTCAAAATCTAGAAATTTGAGTTTTTTGTTAAACGTGCCTAAGCCTTATCTTGAAAAATGTTACTATCTATTATTATATCTCTCTCTCTTTAGATTTGTCAAGAATTATCTGAATACAAAAAATAAGTAAATCTTTAAGATATAATTGATAATCACACCCAACATAATGATCTTATCACCTACATATCTATCCAATCACAAATCATTATTCAAAGCCAATAACAAGTATCAATGTGACCTTAATCGGTGGAAACTCCATCTAGCCAATAATCCAAGAAATCTACTCCTACTACAACATATATAATAAATAGAAGTTTTAGGTCAATATATCCAAACAATTATAAACTCTTCTTCTAACTAAGAGACGTTAGATGAAAAAAAATATGTTAAATATAACTTCATAATAATTAGAGGAACAAACTTCTTGAAAAAGAATTGCTGGAAGTGTCTCACAAGCTTTTTATTATACTGGAATTGATATTGGGAGTTAACATAATGCAAAAGAAACTTAATACTTTAATATAAATAATTCTTTTTGGATAAAAAAATTCTTTGTTGTATTTGTAATCAATTAGTTTTCCTAGCTGTTAAATTATATAGTTCTTGACCTTTAATGATGATGTAACTACCTAGTTATTTAAACATATATCTTTTAGGAATTCTATTGCGTTTATTAAAAATAAATGTTATTAAACTTTTACTGATGTCATTCTATTATGATTAAGAATGAACCTGTGTTGGATCCGGGTCCCAGAAGGTCCAGTCTCAGTTGGATCTTCGATCAAAGTTTCGAGAAGGCCCCAGACACACAGTGTCAACTCTTATCCCACACAACCGAAGCTACTAGAAGTAGGCAGTGAGAGGGAAGGTAAGAGACAAGAGCTGCCCAGAGCGCAAACCCAACATATCTTTTCAACCTTGTTTCACTCGCTCGCTGTGTCTGTTACTTGTATCTACCAATGGACGGTGCGAAACTAAAGGAATTGAAAGGCTTCATCGAGCAGTGCAAGTCTAATCCCTCCATCCTTAGCGATCCCGCTTTGTCCTTCTTCCGCGATTATCTTGAGAGGTTCTTAAATTATCTACCTTGTCATTTTTAAACTGTTTCTCATCTTATCTTTCAAAACATTTCACCTCTTTTCTGTTTTCAGTCTTGGCGCCAAGCTCCCTTCTGATGCTTACAACGAAAGCAGCCCTAAATCGGTAAGACTTTTGTGTTTACTGTGATTGTGTATGAAGAATGTTTTCGGCGTCTGTAAATAAATGTATTGTGGTGGTGGTGTTGTGTAGAAGAACCCTGTAGTGGAGGAGGACACGGACGACCAAATGGAAGACGTTGTCTCCGAGGAGGAAGACGATGAGATTATTGAATCTGATCTTGAGCTTGAAGGCGAAACTGTCAACCCCGATAATGATCCTCCCCAAAAGGTATTGCTTTTCAGTTGAGGTCTTTGTTTTACGTGCTTGTCAAAGTCAATTATTGCATTGATTGGTCGTTTGCAGATGGGTGACCCTTCTGTGGATGTCACAGAGGAGAGTCGTGATGCTTCGCAGGAAGCCAAGGCAAAAGCCATGGAAGCAATCTCTGAAGGTACGAAATGGGGTCTGTGTATGTTTCGTTGCTAGTGCAATTTGAGCCTATTGATTCTGTGGAGAACCCGGTTTTAATAGTTATAGGATTGTTGTTTGCAATGCAGGTAAACTGGAGGAGGCCATTGAGCATTTGACTGAGGCAATTTGCCTTAACCCGACTTCTGCAATCATGTATGCCGCCAGAGGTAGAATAATATTGACATTCTGAATGTTGCCAGCGTACAGTTGTTTTGAAGTTAGGTGTTACTTATCGAGAAGTTCTGAGTCTATATTCATCTGTGCAGCTAGCGTTTATATTAAGATGAAGAAACCAAATGCGGCTATCCGGGATGCCAATGCAGCTCTCGAGGTTATTAGACTTCCAGAACCCAATTATCTCCTTACTAAACCTTAAAGGAAAAAGTAAAAGAGAAAATTCACATACTTCTACAAGCATAACACTCATGTAAAAATCATACTTTTACATTACATAGTGGGTAACAATTTCTAAGGGATGGCTTTTCAGATTAACCCAGACTCAGCTAAGGGCTACAAATCTCGTGGCATTGCACGATCTTTGCTTGGTCAATGGGAAGAGGCTGCCAAGGATCTTCATGTAGCATCAAAGTTAGATTATGACGAGGAAATAAGTGCTGTACTCAAGAAGGTAAAAGCCCGTTATCTGCTTAGTCATTACATGCATTTGCAAATAACATAAGAACTTTTTGTACCATTTGATGCATGATTACCTGTTTTTGAAACTCAGATTGTAACATTATGCAGTATGTATGATATATTTTTAAGATGTTCGAAGATGTCAAAAATTGTAAAATTACCACTGTCTTTGAAGTTTCAATTCTATTTACTATTATTTGACTTTCATTGAGATTGTGTTAGGTGCCAAATTGAAATGGTATGATCATTGAGTTTTTGTCTCACATTACAATATTTTCTCTTTAAAGGTCGAACCCAATGCTCAAAGGATTGAAGAACATCATAGGAAATATGATAGGCTGCGCAAAGAGAGAGAAGATAGAAAGAGAGAAAGAGAGCGACAGCGCCGCCGTGCTAGAGCACAGGTATATGAAATGTAGTTTGATGATGTACATTTAAGTTGCTACCTTAATATGAACCTGATTTTTTCTGTTCTGTTTGAAGGCTGAATATGAGAAGGCCAAGAAGACAGAGGAGTCATCCTCCACTAAAAAACCTGGAGGCATGCCAGGTGGGTTTCCAGGTGGGATGCCTGGGGGTTTTCCCGGAGGCATGCCTGGAGGTTTCCCGGGTTCCATGCCAGGAGGAGTGCCAGGAAATGTTGATTTTAGTAAAATATTGAATGTGAGTATGGTAGTACTTGTTTCCTTTCATGCCCACCATTAAGAATTTCATATGCTTGAGGATTTTAGATAATGTAAAGATCTTGTTGTTTTAAAATTTTATTCAGTTTCCTGTTTTAGATAATTCAAATTGATTTTGATTTCTGCTGCTCCGCTATGCATTCAGAGGCATTAAGGTGGAGTTTGTAGTTATATTGTTGTCTATTGTGACAAATGTTGTTTGACATTTTTGATAGGACCCTGAATTGATGGCTGCATTTAGTGACCCAGAAATAATGGCTGCTTTACAAGACGGTAAACTTTAGCTTCTAATTTTATCATTATGCAATCATTTAATGTGAATCTAGTCTACATTACTGTGACATTTTGGATTTTATTGATAGCTATACTTTGTTCTGATTATACTCTAACATTAAGGAACATGCTGTGATGAACAGTTATCGACGAGTGTAGAGCTAAATTGACTAGTTGATCACAATACACTATACTTACCTCTTAGTAGTTTTTAAATTAGGCCTTACTGTAGCTTTTAAATATCTAAATGGTATGAAATTGTTGATGATTTTAGATTTTTGTGTTTGAGATATAATGCACTGGCTTCTGCTTGTTATAATGATGTTTTCTTTTTTATGTAATTTGTGTCCAATGCATATTGCAACTGATTGGCTGGACATTTAGTTATGTGTGTGGGGATGATTACAAGTAGAAATTGACGAGTGTTGTTTCTATGTTTGGAGCATCTATGGTCTTTCTGAGTTGGATCTTAAATAGATAGATGGGCCAGTTGGCAGCCTTCAACGTATAGAAAGCCAAGACTTTGTTCACATTTAATGGTAAATCTGAGCAAAAATGGGCATACTATTTTGAACATTGAAATTAGTGGGCTCTGAAGCTGCATTGCCTGATTAGTAGCATCCTTTTATGTCCTACTAGCTACAGAGCAATTGAAACTATTGGTTCTCTATTCCATTTCTTTAGTGCTTTGTCTGTGACCAGAGTTGCTTATGCTGTAGTGATTGAGTGTTGCATAAGCCTGCTAACCTTCTCTATTCTGAGTTGTGTGTTTGGGAACTTTGTATTGGAAGCCATGATGGAATACTTATGCGTAGAACGACTTGTCATCCATTTTCATTTGAGTTAGTCTTATCCATTTCTTTAGTGCTTTGTCTGTGACCAAAGTTGCTCATGAGTGTTGCATAAGCCTGCTAACCTTCTCTATTCTGAGTTGCGTGTTTGGGAACTTTGTATTGGAAGCCATGATGGAATACTTACGTGTAGAAAGACTTGTCATCCATTTTCATTTGAGTTAGTCTTGGTGCTTATAACACTTGAACCTCCTTTTGGCATGTGGGTGGTTGGGAGAATTATGGATCTGTTATAAATTTGTTGTACCCATTTGGATTTAACTTTTGTCATTGGATGCTGGAGACATTGAACACTCTCACAGTATCTCTGTTGGGGGGAGAGGGGGGTTTCAAAGGATCAAAATATGGATCACCTTGACATTATTACCTTTTCAGCATTAAACCTTACCCGTTGTCTGAAAATTCGGGAATGAGGTATATACCTTGCACGACCAGGCATTTCCTGATTGGGAATTCAGCTAATGGTTGCCCAATGAATAAACTTCCCAGAATATTTTATTTGCATATTCCACCATCTTTTATGATGTCTAAGCATTTGTTTCAGCTAATAGTAGTTTCCCATAATTGATTCCTCCTGTAGTTCTAAATCATTCATCAAAAGTTGACGATCGATTGGATGATTGTTTTGCAGTGATGAAGAATCCAGCTAATCTTGCTAAGCACCAAGCCAATCCCAAGGTAGCTCCTGTAATTGCAAAAATGATGAGCAAATTCGCTGGACCAAAGTGAACTGTATCTGCCATTGTCATTAATACTTATGGTTGATAAATGTCTAGCAGCTGTTAGAAGTTTTCATCGACTTATCCAGGGATGTTCGGTGTTGCGTCCATAATTTCAAAAGAATTGATAAAACAAATCAAAAAATCATCGTTGGCATGTTTGAAAATTTGATTTTTAACATCAATGGTGTCATTTTATAAATGGAAGTGCGTTAAAGAGCTTCAAATTTGTTGTGCTCTCCCTAGGAGAAAGAACGGGTTGGTGTAGTCTTAATGACTATTATTGTCCCCTCTCTTTGAACTCCCTAAAAATTTGCTTTTTAATTCTCGGTATGAGTATAATTTGTTCGGCCGATTTAAAGGAAATGACTAATATGTTGATTTAGGTTTGGTTTTAGTTAATAATAATTTTTTTTGGTAGTAGGAGATCCTCAAATTAAGTCACTTAAGTGAATGAAGTTTTAATTTATTCGAATTTTTGAGGTATAAACTTTATCTCTTACCTTTTACTTCAAATTTCTTCTCACAACTGTCCACGAAAAAAATGACCTGTGACCCATAGGGTGTGACGGACCAATGGCATATCCCTTTTGCGTTAAAAAGAATGCTCCTAATCAGTAGAAGACGTTGTTGGGGCTATTTACCGTTGTCATCCTCATAGACAAATACAATATAATGTAACCTACCAACCGGAAGATGTATGTTGTTGTTAATACAGACGACCAAGTTTCAATACCAAGTGATGACCAATTCAAGCAAAAGCAAGCAATGCACTAACAAGTGGGATTGGCATTCCTTTCAACTCCTGCCCAGGCTCATCTTTCATTGTCATTTAAGGTCTTCAACAAAATTCAACTAACAAGTACACTTCTGCCACACATTCTTTACCCCATTTCTACCAATCAACCACCATATTGTAATGATCATAAGAATTTTTATGTTTAATTGGTCAAAAGTTGGCCCAATGTAAGTTCTGAGTCCTAAAAATTCTCCAACAGTTGGTTGCGAAAAGTAAGGTTTGGACGTTGTAAAGTATTTTTTAAGGACCTATTACGTCCAACCCCTGACTTCTCTCTCTTTCTCTCTCGTCGGATAATTTATTTGGGAAATAGCAGTTACAACTTCTCCCGTTAAACAAAAGCGCAAAACCATATCCTCAATATCTGATAGAGAACAGACCCATCCCCTGTTTGCACAGTCATTACATTACTTATTGAAGTGTTGATTTCTTGCACCTTATAAAGCCCCAGTTATGTGTAGTCTCACATACAATCGATTGTGTGTGTATACTTTTTGATCAGTGGACTGATTAATCTTCCCCACGCGGGCACGGGAATGTGCTCGTGTCTTCTTATGGATCATTTTCATATTAACTGTAAAAAGATTTATCAACTAGCTTCTTACAATATGTTGAAAATTAAAAGCCATATACATAAATATTCGAGCTTATTACGCCTATCAAGATTCAAGTCTCGGTAGATAGGAAGCTAATCCTACGTGTTTACCGTCAAGCCAAATCACTTATAATTTTTATCGATTAACCTTTAGCTATGTAAACATCCATCAGTCCATACGTTTGTTAAAATTTTATTAAATTCAACCCTGGCCTAGATAACATAGACTTGTAGGTAACCATCTTCCCAGCTGCTTTGCTGGGCATACAACAATTGGTCGCTCAGGGCTTGGCCACTGTCAAGTGTGGTGGATAGAAGATCCTATGTATTTTTTCTTTCTTTTTTTTTCCCAATTGACATGAATTCAAGTCTTTTGCATACCAAACAAATATTCATAAATTCCATGTCTAGGTCATCCTTTTACTTAAAAACTCCATACTAAACTGTTGTAAGTTGGAAATCTCATGTTGAGACCAGTAGAAGTAGTTGTGATTCTTTACACAAAAGGGTTTCCATTTTCTTGCCAAGTTTACCTTTTGGATGAAGGCCGGCATTACGATTTCTGTCATCAGACAAAATATTAACTAATGACGAATAGATTACTCCAAAATTACGTCAAAATAGGGTCCAACGATTTGTACAGGTGACTATAAAATAATACAATAGTCAAATTGTGTGGAAATTTTGACGCATGAGGTCTATGATTCACCAGTTCGCAATAGGTAGTTCAGAAGTCGCTTTAATGTGTTATTGATGGTGTTATTTGGCATAATTGTGCAATCTACTCTTTTGAGGCTCTCATAATCAATACAAGTGGGATAATTTGATGCCCACATTCTACGTGTTAAATGAGGGTTAAATTTCAAGCAATATATATACTAAGTTAAAAAGGGAAATCATTTCAGCAAGATAAGATCATGATTTTAATTCTAAAGTATGTTGTTTAATACTAAAAGCAAGAGAGAGGATAGGAAACTTTTCAAATTGCATTCACTCATTCACTCATCAGCACGATGTCATAACATCAATGTGACAAATCCCAGTCAATTAAATCTCCAAATTCTATTTATAGATCATCAGAAAAGGTATATAAAAAGATGATTTTTGGTGTCAAATCATGGATGGTTTTGATAATGAAGAAAAGAATTGGGTGCGTGCCATTTACACCCTTAGACAAAGATTAATTGGAATTAAAATTATTGTTTAATCCGAAGATGACATGTAAATGCATATTTTGTATTCTTTTGTCTAATGTCACTAAATAACGACGGTTGTGGTTTTGCTGAAGTATGCTAACTAGTCGGTCTGTTAAAAATGATTGCAGGAAATTGAGTCTCCTATTAATGACCCTACTTATTACTAGGTACCTTAAAATTAAGCCATGATTAAGAAAATTAAGATGCTATTCAAGATTAGTAAATTTGTAGTTGCCATATCAAGTTATCTTGTTAGCTGGTAATTTTCCTTTAAGAAGATTAAATTGGAATTCTCATGATTGAAATTGTATAGAAAATTTATATCAATCTAACTGTAGAAAAATTGGATAATGTATATCAAAATTTTTATTTTTATCTAAAATAATATAGACAATTAATGTTTCCAGATTTCTCAAAATTAGGTGAACAATAAACGTTTTAATTCTATGTAACTAATCAATAAAAATTGAAAATATGAATCCGGCCCAGTTCTGTTTTTCAATTTCCACTACGAATATTACTAGTCAAGAGTTGGTGGTGACATTGTCTTTCCCACTGTTTACACTTTAATTAAAACTCCTAATTTGGAGTTTCTCATAACATTTAACTTTATCCCAGAATTGGTATCAAAGACGATGTTAATTAAATTTGAGATGAGACAATAAATATAGGTAATTGGGATGATTATGTTTTCAATATCTTGCTTTGTCTTAATCCATTATAAACAAAAGAATGTAAGTTCGAGTTATCGTGATTAACACGTGAGATGATTGAACTGTATCACTTCTGAAGTAGCTGTAATGATATCTATAATTAATCATGTCCCCAAAACGTAATACACATAGAACCATATATATATATATATATATATATATATATATATATGTCAGATATCGGCGTCGAGCTGATCAGGAACTCACAACTGCTATACCAAAGAGAAACATCCAACAATACAAGCAATGTCGCCATATCTACCAGCCTCGATTATCATTCCTACCTGTACCTACAAATACATAAATTATTACTTTGTTACATACCTAAAAACATAAAAAATGGTTTGGTGTTGTCTGCCCTTTTTCATTAATTTAACTGCTCGATATTTCACGGTCAAGTAGCTATTATTACCTGTATTTGTACTAAGTACACTTGCCTGCTTTTCCTGCCTTCCCTTTCCTTGTGGGAAAGTACGTACCTGATACGCTTCCCATGAAGCATGCATGGGTATGTGAACACAGATATAAGGAAAAAGATAATAAATGCAGGTAGCGGTTCGCAACTTTAATTTGAAACAACCCCATTTAGTTATTCTAACACTTGGCAATGGGACGTTAAAGGGATTTTGTTTGACTCTGTCAGATAAGAATATTGTGGCTAACAATTGCTTGACTTCAGCGTTTGATATTAATCCATGTATTTGTTTGAGGCTGCTGAAGAGGGATTGCGCATGAGATAACCCGAGATGTTGTCCATGGATCACGACATATAACGGGAAGTGTAGAGATTGAAATCCCAATTAAGTTTATGCAAGGGTCCACGTTGAACAACATAGACACCTGTATATGCTAAGAGAGACAAAAGTAAAAGACCAATACTTTGGATCCTGAACTACCCCAAATCTACATAGTTGTCATGTTTACAATTTAAACCTGTTTTGTTAGGTCATGGTGATGGAAATGTAATTTGAAGTGGAGGCCCCGGCAGGGAGACAAGTGTGTAATACAGTGGTTTTGTAGGTACCATCTTGCCAAACTTCTTGTGGATGATTTTATGTGATTTTCCATTAATTAAGCACACCAAATCATGGGGGAGGAAGCCAGCAATGTACGTGGCACATGGTATGTAATAGTACGTACTCAAATGAACAAAAACATGTTATCTATGTCGGGTGGATTAATTAAAAATATTAAGTGTACGCTTTTCTTGATGAGCTTTGCACGCATGAACATCCTGAGATAGCTTGCCTTACAACAGATTGTTCCTGAACCTTTCTTCAATTTAAGCACTTGGAAAGTATCTTGGGGAGAGAAACTCCATAGTGAGGTTGAAAGATTGATTGTATCCTAGTCTATGTCCTATACATTCAAAAGTGTATCCTATAATTTAATTAGTACATGATCAGAAGTCTTTATAGTCAAAGAAACTATTGAACAAATCGAGAATCAGGTGGAAGATGGAAACTCTTTATAAAATTGATAGAGTATGCAACAGGGTTTGTTTTGCAATGTCATTTGCATAATGATGATGGACTTAGAAGACAAGTATATGCCATTAGCAAGTTTTTCAGTGACATAATCTCTGGCAGATAGCAACGCAACGCTTACTGAAAGGAGTGGCAAAAGTCCTCAAATTAGAGCATTAAACCAATAATGTTAATTTACTTTTAAGAATAATTTTGGTCCTCCTAATTAGAATTTGAACAGGTGTTGGTACATATTTAAACTTTAGCCAAAGGCCTCGTCAGCAGCAGTAATTAATTTATTTCTGAATGACAATTAGTATATTAATCATGCTATTCGAAATGAAGTTTAACTCTCTTAATTTCTAATGATCTGACAGCATAGGACTATATATGTTGTCTTCATCTTTTTAACGTTTTTCATTTAATTGGAAAGAAAAAAATGATTCTATCGAAATAAGAGACTGGTACAAACTGATATCTTTCAATTTTCTTTCCATTTGAATCATAATAATTTTCTAAAATAGCAATCTGAAACACGTTTCCCATGTTCCTGTCATGGAGATGGAAGAGAAAAAGATTTTAACCATCTGGTTTGGAGACCCCAGATGGATTCCTTATTATTGTTGCAATCAAAGGCTTACGTAGAATGTACCACATACCTATTATTTTCGTAGGTTCTACTCTTATGTTTGTTAATATAATTGTTATTTTATGAAAGAGACTGGTTGAATCTATTTTAAGTATAAAATGAATTTTAAGTTTGGAGAATGTCAATCGATTAATTACTTTTTAGTGCTCTTGTTTTTCAGTTATTCTTTCTTTCCCTTCTGTTCGTTTTAAATAAGCACAATCCTCTTGCTCAAAAAACTGAAGAGTTCAGATGCATAATATATTGGCAATTTAAGAGTTCATTTTGAATGAGGTAACATACATAGATCTTCCACACTCACCACTTGGCCTCTAAGATCTCAACGCTTTCAATTTTTAAAATTTGCGTGGCCATCAATTTCAAGGCACAAAGTTGATGTTCATTCAAATTTACCATCCTATATATCAGAACATGCTTTATATCTTAACCCCCCAAAAAAACAATTTCCCGTGAATGGTGGCCAGTCGAAGAATTATGAAAAATAGAAAAAAACACTTCCATTAATGGTTCTCAATGAACATACTCAACAAGTTTATTATGGTACAGCTATGCAACTAGCTAGACATAGATTTGAAGGTCAAGATGAAATCATGATCAAAAAGGAAAATTTCACCAAAAGAACCACAAGGTTATTTGTACCTTTTCTTTTTTTGAAAGTACTTAATATCTAATTAAAATATAAGCAACATAAAATACAGTAGCATCTCAATAAGGACACGTAAACGTGGTGATGACGAAATGCATGATGGTATGGTTGAGTAAGCTTGCAATCACAGAGTGGATTTTTTTGTAGGAAAATAGGAAGAAGTAAGCTGTTTTTTTTCGAGTCTTTCGGTCCTTAAAATTTTAGCTCTGTCCTATTTGTCACTTATCATTCACCTTCACTCATTTTCGTATCAACAGTCTACAGTCACCAGAACAAGCCATTTTAGTTCCCATGTCATTTTCTTAAACTAATGGTGGAACCCGGAATCTCCTCCCTCTCTCTATTTCTGTAGACATGTCTGTTTGTGTGTGTACTTAAGGAGAATGGGGTAACTCAAGGTGAGGGCATTATATATAGGTGGGTGTGGGGCTTTTGAGTCTTTACAAGTTGTAGTTGCGAGAGTCTTGACAAATATTAGTGATTTGTGTAAGTTTTCTGTAGCGCTATGGGAAGGCAACCTTGCTGTGACAAACTTGGGGTCAAGAAAGGTCCATGGACGGCTGAGGAAGATAAGAAACTCATCAATTTTATTCTCACCAATGGCCAGTGTTGTTGGAGAGCTGTACCAAAGCTCGCCGGACTCCGGCGATGTGGCAAGAGTTGCCGGCTTCGCTGGACTAATTATCTTCGTCCTGACTTGAAGAGAGGTCTCCTTACCGAAGCTGAAGAACAGCTAGTCATAGATCTTCATGCCCGTCTTGGAAACAGGTTGATTACTTGAATCTCGTATTTAAGTCTATAGAACTGTTGATGATCATACTTTAATAAAGTACATTATCGATTTTTCCTCGGTATAGCTAGTAACCGCGTGGACATGTTTTTCTTCTACCACACTACGTTGATATGTTAGTATTGAATCTCTGTCTCCCATCATCTTCATGTGAAAGAAGATAAAGTCTTTTGGATTTAATTGGTTGACAAGATGTCTTACCAAAAATTAAGAAGTCTGTTGAATGTCTCAGATCATATATGGAAAATGGTTTGTTTTAATTGCCAAAATGATAGCTGTTGTGGAGCTGTGCGGACTTTTCCATACTTCATCAAGATCTCGAATTCGAGTCTTAAGAATAAAGTCGTTTTAAAACTTGTAAAAGAGAATTTTAGTGCCTACAAAAGTTCTATCTAGGTTGAATTTAAATTAGTCAATTACCATGACGTCGGATATTGAGTGGTTTATTTAAAAAAAAATGATGCAATTATATTTAATATATATATATATTTATCTTAAATAATCAAAATTTTGTGTTGGATGACATTTGAGCAATAATATTTTCTTCTTTCCTTTCTATTTTGTATAGGATAAACATTAAAAAGTAGTTTTATTAATTCCACGAGACTCATTATATTAATTTATAATTTTTTATAAATTCTAATGTGTTAATAAAACTTTAGTAGAGCCAAAGGCTCGTTGTTTGGGAAATTTTTTAGTTCGTTCATAAAGCAATAAGAACATAGCTAATCTCACTCTACACTATTCTTCACTTTTACGATTAATTGATTTTATATATTTACTAACACATTCTTTTAAGTAAAAGTTCTTTGAATTTAAAATTTGCAAAAGTTTATTCTACCTTATGCTAAATAATAAGTGAATGATAGGATTTAAATTTATGACCACTTAATCACAAAAATTCTAATATTATATTAAACGATCGTATTATTATTAAAGTTTAAGTTATTGAATAAGATTAATTTAATTAATTTTATATATTCGGCGAAAAAAGGTGCCGTGGCATAAAGTATGGACAAAAAGATGGCGGCGGGGTTTGGAAGTCGGTGGAGAAAATAAAAGCTAAAGATGTAAACGTGTTGTGACATTTTAGTGTTTCATAATAAACTAGCAATTCCTTGTGGTACATAACCTTTTATCATGACGTCATTTTTCTTTGCATTAGTTGACTGAATTCCTCTAAGAATCTACGGTCTACCGTAGCAATGCCTTCCAATAAATACGATAAAGATTATTTATTTTTATTAAAGAGTTGGACGTATATAATCCTAGTTAAGATTTGAGTGGGCAGCATTTCTTCATAATTCTAGATGAACTAAATTTGACAAATTGCTTCAATTATTTGAAACTGGTACTTGGAGTTATTTTCTTTGCTGATGGTTGCGCGGTTCACATGATCAAACGAAGCAAGATAGTGACATTTTTCCTTTAAAAATAATTACTTGCAGGTGGTCTAAGATAGCAGCTAGATTGCCAGGCAGGACTGACAATGAAATCAAGAATCACTGGAACACTCATATAAAGAAAAAGCTTCTCAAGATGGGACTTGATCCTGTCACACATGAGCCTTTGCACAAAGAACCCAAGGCAGAGGACGGCTTAACTCATGCTGGTTCTTTGCCACCTGAGCCTAGCAACATTACTGGTCAAGAAAATGAGGTCACCGTTAACTCATCATCAGAGGAGAATTCAAGGTCACCAACTGAAAACTGTTCCACCGACGAGTCATCTCTTTTGTTGGACAATATTTGCAATGACGATATTTTATTGAATAGCTTGTGGATGGATGAACCTCCCCTAATTGATGCCACCTGGAAAAATACTGACAACCCTCCTCTGGTATTACAAAATACTTGTAAGGGTTACCAACCATGGGACGAAGATTTGACTTGGTTATTTGAGTGCCAAGATTTTGGTATCCAAGATTTCGGTATTGATTGTTTTGACAAGTTTGAATTAAACGCTCTGAAATCATTAGAGATGGAGGACAATAAGCATTAGAGATTTACATAATTTTATGGTAGAGAGGAAAGAAATCTTAGGTTGTGAATGTGAACATTTGAAAAGAGCATCACAGTACAGCTTGAATGTTATAGGTCTCAGTGTTGAATTCTGTGTATTATTAGTTGTTACGTTACATACTTTTAAGGCTGTTGTTGGGGGAAGGTGGAAGTAAACCTGCTGGCTTTCAAAAGAGGGTTTCTCACCAAACCAAGTCAACAGTGACACCGTGAAATGACATTACTTTGAAAGTGTCACAGATGTTGTAATCTTATGTAAGAAGTAGGGACAGGTCTGGCATTATCAAGGATGCTAGTGGTTTATTTTTACAGACTATTATAACATCTGTATATATTTGTATTTATATGGTGCAAGTCAAGTGCATAATGCTTTCTTGTTGTTGCTGCCCTGGCATTGTGATTGTGAGCATATAGACTAATGTCGTCCAATAATTCTGATTCTGAACTATTGGTGACTTTCCCCAAAAGACGCCCAGCAGAGAAATTCAGGTGATGCTGCTAAAAAGAGAGAGAAATTATCACGATTGATTTGGCCGTAGGATTCTGAAGTTCAGTTTGTTTAGCACCTTCTTCCTTTTCCTTTTGTTGGAGCCATCAGCTACCTCACCTCCTTTGTCTACAAACAATATCAAAGGCAATGTTATCATATTCACTTGAACAATCTAGGGTGAGATGGGCTAAAACATTAATCCAAAGTTGACTGCGATCATGAGTGCATTTGGGATTGAATTTAGTAGTTTACTAACTAGAAGAGGACGTTAAAATTCATTCTCCACCCAATTCAACTTTTGGTGAACCTTTGCTTTCTAAGCTAAGAGATACAGTTTTTAAAGCCCCAGAAATTGTATCATTTTGTATTAAAAAAAGTGACACCATTGAAATGTAGATAACATTAATGTAGAAGTAAATTTTTTTTCAAATTGAATTGGACCACGTTGATTCAGTTGCCATTATTCAACCAGTAAATTCATGAATCAATCAAATTGGAGTAAAAAGATACAAAAACAGTCATTAAAAGTTTGGGAGACATATGAAGTATGTCAAAAGTCCAATCACAAAACATATGAAATACAAATAAAACAAAGAGGAGAAAATAAAGCGATAGGGCTGAAAAGATGTGTGTCTTATTTTCTCTACTAGATATGAATTACTTTGATGTAAAAACAGAAAAAGGAAAAGAGAAGAAAGAAATGGGAAGAAAGCAACTGGATCCAAGAATATGCCTGATCGAATTTTCAATGAACATAGCGTGCTTTAGAATAAAATAAAAAAGAAAAACTCAGCCTTAACCAAAAACGTGTCTCAGGTGTTTTAAATATTGAAATCCTCTATACGACAAGATAACATATGTATATTACATTTATATGTACCCACAGAAAAAGCCGCAGTCTTGTACTGTTGGATACTAATTAAAGAAGAAATAAATTAAAGCATGCTAATTACACGCCTCTACGTCAGCTTGACGCACCTCTTAAATTGTATACCACCTCTCACGTTTCACAATCATGACGCATAGGGTAGGTTAAGGTTAATGTTTTTTTAACACCCAAAACATGAGATTTTTCATTGAAATTTTAGATTAATGGCGATAATGAATAGTGAGCAGACTCCCACTTCATTGGGGTGTTTCTCAATGAGAAGCTCGACACCTGCTTTAAATATTCAAATGCGCACTGTAATGTAATTAAACTTTAATAAATAATCCTGTCCAACATGATATCTCCCCATTTATAATGGCATTAGCTTTTTGTTTGTTTAGAGCCCATAGTGAGGATAATTATCACCATCTACAAGTGCGTTCTTTCTCCTCCAAACTCCACCTGCCCCCCGCCGGCTAATCTATAGTCTGCTTTTCCTTGGATAATGCGAAGAATCACAGATTTTGATTTGGTACTTTTTTTTTATGAGTTTCTTTTATATTTCTAAATACTTTAGGTTGTGTTCAGAGTCATTTTTATTATATTTGTAGCAAATTGTTATCTAAGGTCTAATTCCCAAAAGCTTGCCACCATATTAAGGATATTAAGTTCGTCAAACTCACAAATCTAAAGGAAACATTTCAAAGAATTTTTGTCATCAATAATAACAAAAACAAACATTAACATCTCAAGTAACTTTTATTTATTTATATAAAACAACTATATTTTATCACTCTTTAACAATAATTAAATGAAATATGCTTCATTTTCTTTTTAGTAACTCTATTAAATTCAATTTATAAAACCGCACTCAAAACTTGTCTAAGTCTTCATGCTCTCTATCAAATTCTTCATATAAAATTAACTGTTATAAAATAGCACATATCAAACAAATAAGTAAATAAAATAAAATAAAACTCTATCACACTACTAATAAATAATCAACACCTTATGTACTTATATGACATTATATCATCTCCAAAATTTTGTCAAAGAAATTATTATGTAATACACTCGTCAAGATTATATACTACACATATCATATGTAACTGTACGTATTCTAAATAGATGTCGAATACAAGTTCTAGACACAATTTAATTTCTGCCTCAATTTGACATGAAATATTGGTTATTGATTCGATTCTCACCAATAAGATTGGACTATTGAGATTCAATATTAATATAACAATATTAAAAGCATTATATCATAACAAGTTTAATCTAAGAAAAACATACACAAAAATAAAAAGAGAAGGATGTGAATTGCCCCACTCATAGGAAAACAAAAGATTGAGAGTGATAAGATTCTAGAAATGATCACTAGTAGCTAGATAGATAAGATCGCTAGTTATTAGAGAACTTAGAATAGAAGTTTATCTAAAAATAAGGATGAAGGAAACTCTCTCCAAAGTAATTTCAATTGAATCAAAAACATAAGTTATTATTATAACCATAAGAAAGAGTCTTATAGATATAAAACCCTAAAACTAGAATCTTAAAAGGAAATAATAATCTTGACATACTCTAATTAGGAAATAATAACATTGAAAGATAAGTCAATTTCTATCTAAATAAAAGTTTAAAATATAAATTAACAAAAATAGGAGTTTGGCTTTTCAAAGTCGACATCGACTTTGTTTTAGAACTCTGCATAAACATAATCATAAGTTTGTCATTAGTTATAAGCTCAATTCCAATGCTGACTTACTTCTATTACTCTAGTCATAAATCTAGCGAAAAGCTAACATCTATTTACTTATAAGTCTAACGCTGGTATATTTTTTAACCTTCTTTCCAAAGCTTGCTCCTTCATTTAAGTCAATAATATAGGGTTGACTTTAGTCTTTTGAAGAAGTAAATTTTCACTACTTGCATAAAGATTCAACATTAGTTCATTGAGAGTTTCTTTAGCCTTCTTTGCTTTACTACTTGTCGATGATCCTCTCTAGCTTCTTTCAATGCTCCATTTGAGCTATTAGCAACCTGTTCAATTCCCTCTTCATGACTCATGTATTTTGAAGCTTGTGTAGCTTGAGTAGATATTGATTGTCACTGGCTGTTATTTATCATGACATATCATCCTTACCTCACCATATCTATCATACAAAGCACAACTTGGTTATACACATCCATCAAAATAACACATACCAATTACCCATAAGGCACTAATTTTATGGCTAAGAGTGGAAATGGGCCGATCGAGTTAGACATAATAGCTTCTTCTCAGGCTCGGGTCTGAGGCAACCAAGCCAGAGGCCAAGCCTAACAAAGGCCTTGGCTTGGTTCGACCTATTTTTAAAATTTTTATATTAAAAATAGAAAACAACATTATTTTCTACAAAATGACTTTATTTTTTAAAAAATGATGCCATTTTTCTTATAGCTTTCGACTTTTGAAAAAAATTAGCCACAAGGCCCCTTCAAACTAGGCCTGGGTCATTGACTTTGGGTCAGGCCAAGTCAGGTTAAATCGGACTTAGGCTTGATTGCCATCTCTATCTATGACTTAAAATTATACACAATATCATATAATCTTTGTATAGGGTTACAGTCATTCTTTCCCATTTGTAAGAAATTAAATCATGAAAATATTAGTCAAAAATATAATACAACAATCAATAATAAATAATTAATCATACACACATTCCTAGAAATCTTAATTGAATTTTGCTCCATATTGCTCATACTAATGTGCCTTAAATCCTATTAGTAATATATAAACTATATGTACATTACTTGAATCCATACTGTTGCTATTAAATCATATTAAAATCACCTTCTTTTTCTTCTTAATTTGATCCTCACCTATCATCCATTACTTTTCCTTGAAATTCCTTTGTGTTCTCTTTTAATTTACATTAAAACTAATGATTAAGCCATTGAAATTGTTTCTAAAAAGTAGTTTTATTAGTCATTGGATGGAACATAAGAGGAGGGAGGAGTTAATTGTGTGTGCGAAAATCTTATGTCAGTTTAAAATTTTATAAATGAATTCTCTATACTAATATATGGTTATGAAAAATTCACATAATGTGATTACAAACAATAAAATAATAGTATAAGAGAGTAAGAGAAAGATAAATAAATTTGATTTATAGTGGTTCAACCAAATAATTTTTGGGCTAGATCCACCTTTAAGCTCTACTTAGGAATTCACTATCGTCTTCCTTTAATAGGTAAAGTGGAACCCTTCATATAACATCTTCTTTGTCATAAAGGAATAGGGACCTTTACAATCATCTTTCTTTTTTACGACTAAAGAGGAACTCTTTATAATATCCATTGTTTACTTAATCGATCTAAATAAATGCTCAAATATAACATAAAAACTCTCTTTCTTGTTCACACTAATAAAATGGGGTTCAATATATGTAATGTAATGTAAATATGTGCCTAAATGCTCTTGATAACATCTTAAAGCTCTTAGCAACTCTTTAACATATCAAAGGTTCTTCCATAGCTGAACTTATGATGTCTTTATACTCATAACTATTGTGCCTAGTTGTTAAAAACAAAAACTACTTGCTATAAACTAGCTACTAGAAATAAAAACTTTTTTCTATGTATGAGCACTAACCTTTTGATAAACTTAAACACTCTAAAAAACATTTAATAGTTCTCTCAATATTTTCTTTAAAAATAAATAACTAAAATTTCCCTTAAGCATGAAACATTTTTTGCATTAACCACACAAAATGTAACATTTATGTAATATTGTGGCCCTATAATATTGGGATGACCAAGAAAAGGGTTTCGATAAATTTACATTAATTTTGTACATATTAAAGGACTTCAATCTTCTTTGTTCTTGGTCTATTTGACTTGTATTGTCTTAAAACTATCTTGAATTATATTTGTGCTTTATTTTTGTCATTTTATTTATCCTTTAATTCCTCAATTTATTTAATTAGTTTATTTCCTTCTTGAAGTTGATCTTTCACATTTAGCTCTATTATATTATAATAGAGCTACTAATCTTACTAAAAATAAATTCATTTATAACAATACTTTTATCAACAAAATCACGAGATAGGACCCATTTAGTCCAATAATCTCTTCCTTTTTAATAATGATACAATATTTAGTGATATTGGAGAAAATACTATATTGAATAAACTTCTCTTATGTAATAATATGCATTACATGCTCTTCTTGAATTTATGCATCATTGATTTATTAAAATCAAGAATCAATATCACCATTCTATTCACTCCTTTTCAGCACTAAAAAGTGTATACGATATATAGTTATTAGTATCAAAATAGAAAATTAGGTATTTTCTCTCTCCCTTTTTAGAAACTTCTATTATTTAGACATTGTACATATAAAATGCTTATCATAATATGCAATTTTTGAAAAGCTCATGTACTAATTCATCGATCAATATTTCTTTCTCTCCTTATATATGCAAAAATATTTAAATATGTAAAAAGTAACTTCTCATTTTATGTACCACCAATAATTACCTCCTTATCTTCCTCCTTTGGTTCAGCAATTGGTCTTTTTATACTAATTTTTTAGCTCACGTGAGAGATTTTGGTGATATTTTCTATCGAGGTCAATTATTAGATATACCATTGATGTCCCTCATTTGATATTAATAGAAGTGATATCAATTATTGGCATTTTTTGATGCCACTTAATATTGACTTAGAAGGAAATAAAATATGTTCTAAGTATCTACACAAATTTTGGTCCTTGGGTTTAGTAATATAACTTTTTAAACCCACATTCTTTTGACTTTACTTAATAAGCATTATTTCAAAAAGAAATTTCTATTGATATGTCCATAATCATAATAAAAATAACATCTCACATGATAGGATTCAGAGTGTTATCACTATATGAGAAAGACATATAAGAACATAACAAATATGTATTTTTTAGATCTTTTTTGCATGTTTTGGTGTATAGGAGCTCTCTTTTTAGACATATCGAGGATAAGAAGCTCTTTTAATGTGATAGTGAGGCCTAATAAATGAATTAGCATCTATCATGTTGTTTTGATGAAATTATGTCCCATATTGATTATGAATATGTGCCATTTGCTTGTATGATGACCTATAATGATTGTGAACTTGTCTTATACCATTTTTATGAAAAAGAGGCTTATATAAATAAGAAAGATGTTGTATGATCTTTTTATATGGATTTGTATGAAAACAAGGTTGAATGTTATACCCTTTAGGTTTAAAACGTGAACCATATATGATGTATATTGTTGGCCCCCAAATTTTTATTTATTTATTAAGCATGATTTAAATGAATTATGAGGTGTTGATAGATTAATATTTGGAGTTAATTTGTTATGACAAGGTTAGTAGGATTTTATGACATGGGTAAATTGATGGAATTAAAGTATTAATGT
>JANQAP020000553.1:4533922-4552753 GCA_026874005.2 Erythroxylum coriaceum | reverse complement strand
TTACATTATATTTAATTAAAATATTATTATTAATTAATTAAAATATTATAATTAACTAATAATATAATTAAAATATTTATGAGGAGGGGTTTTCTTGTAAATTTATGTGTGTGTTTTGTTTCTGTCTCCGTCTCTGTCTCCTTGTCCTCTGGTTTTGGAAAGAACAAAAATTTTATATCTCTGTCTCCGGAGTCGAGACAGAAATTAGTGAGGACAGCAAGCAAACAGATCGGGGACAGAATTTTTCTGTCCCTGTCTTCTGTCTCTTCTGTCTCTCACCCATGAGGACAGCAACCAAACGAAGGGTTACAGCTCTCCACCCTGTTGGGTCTTCAGGTTCAATATTTGTCGTCCTTGCTGTTTTAGCAATACTTTTCTGTGCATGGGTGCTTTCGAAATCAACAAAAGGTAGCTCACAGCTTCCACCAGGCCCTTATGGCCTTCCGGTGATTGGAAACCTGGCATCTCTCGACCCAGAGCTTCACACATACTTCGCGGCCTTAGCACGAGAGCACGGACCTATCCTGAAGCTTCAGCTAGGTCAAAAGCTTGGCATAATAGTAACATCTCCATCTCTGGCTCGCGAAGTACTCAAAGACAATGACATAACCTGCGCCAATCGGGACGTGCCTAACGTGGCACCTGCCGTCACGTACGGCGGCTCCGATATTGTTTGGACCCCATACGGACCCGAGTGGAGGATGCTTAGAAAAGTATGCGTTGTCAAAATGCTGAGCAACACCAACTTGGACTCTGTGTATGCCCTCCGCCGCCATAAGCTCCGGAAAACAGTGGGCCATCTATATTCTCAGATGGGTTCGCCGGTCAACTTCGGGGAGCAGATATTTTTGACAATACTTAACGTTATAACGAACATGTTGTGGGGTGGCACGGTTCAGAGACAGGAAAGAGACAAGATTGGGAAAGATTTCAGGAAAGTGATTTCAGACATAACGGAGTTGTTAGGTACTCCGAACTTATCGGATTTCTTTCCCAGGTTGGCAAGGTTTGACTTCCAAGGTAAACGGAAGAAAATGACAAACTTGGCCCTAAAATTTGATGGGGTTTTTGAGGAGATGATTAACAAGAGAATGGAACTTGATAAAGGGGGTGATGAGAGCAAGGACTTTTTGCAGTTCTTGTTGAAGCTTGAAGACGAGGGAGATTCCAAGACACCGCTTACAATGACCCACGTCAAAGCCCTGCTTATGGTAATTGATGTTCCTTCTTTTGTTTCTTTATTTCTTAACTGTCTTGCCTTGTATGATTTCATTGCATTGCTTCACTTAATTACTAGGTTGAATCATACTACATTTTCAACGGCGCTAACACGAGGGACTCAAATTTTAGTTATTTCTATTTGATACAACTTTGAACTCATTTGCTACTAGCTAGAAAGAAGATGATATAATTTGAGCAACAAAAACAACTTTAATAAGAGATAATTATGATGAGATCATGTAAATTTGTCGGAGATCAGCAAGTTGAAAACCAACTTAAAAACCTATAAGCGGTGACAATGTCAAGTTGAAAGTTATATTTATATATCTAAAGTTCTAGCAATTGTTACGAATTTGGTGTAGACGGTACAGGTATAAATATAATCTCACCGACTCAGATTATAGCTGGGACCTTTCTCCATTTTGTATCTTGAAATCATTAACCCAAGTTTGTTGTAATTTTCCCTCATACAAGGAAAATTTTCCATCTTTGTCAATGGACCACTTTCACTTTTAAGAATATGAATATATTAAAGAACGAAAATACGAGAAAAATAAAAATAAACTTGAATATTAAAAAAATATATAGTTAGTTTAAGTAGCTATTAGTGATCATCTTTATTATAAATAAATTTTAATGAAATAATTTTTTTATTTAATAATAATAATTACTAATGATCACCAAAAATTAGTTTTGTAATTAAATCTGAAATATGAAATATATGTGCAAAAGAAAAATGTATTGAATTCCATATATAATAAATACATTAAAATTGAAATTGTAAACCTCTAATATATATGCTCTTATAAACATTGATATGATTTATAGTAGGATGGAAAAACATATTCTCAAATTATAAGATGGGTTAAATCTGTTAACAGGACATGATCGTGGGTGGCTCAGACACGTCATCGAACGCAATTGAGTTTGCCATGGCTGAAGTTTTGAACAAACCAGAGGTCATGAGAAAAGCTCAGAAAGAATTAGATGAAGTGGTTGGCAAGGACAAAATAGTTGACGAGACCCACATCCACAATCTACCATACTTATATGCCATCATGAAGGAGACCCTAAGGTTGCACCCAACACTCCCACTTTTGGTCCCTCACTGCCCTAGTGAAACCCGTACTGTAGGTGGCTATACTGTTCCCAAAGGAGCTCGAGTTTTTGTTAACGTTTGGGCCATACAAAGAGACCCTTCAATCTGGGAAAATCCTCTTGAATTCAGGCCCGAGAGGTTTCTGGATGAGAAATGGGATTACAGCGGAAGTGACTTCAATTATTTCCCATTTGGTTCTGGAAGAAGAATCTGTGCTGGGATAGCCATGGCTGAGAGGATGTTTATGTATTCTCTTGCTACACTCTTGCATTCTTTTGACTGGAAAATCCCTCAAGGACACAAGTTGGATCTGTCCGAGAAGTATGGGATTGTCCTGAAGTTGAAGACTTCTCTTGTAGCTATTCCTGCGCCAAGGTTATCTGATCCCAAACTCTATCAGTAAGGTTTAGAAATGATAATGGTGTCAATAATTATTTCACTTTGCCGTCTTTGGATAGTGGATCACAGGTATTATTCAGGTTAAAATAATAATAAGAAATTTTATATTATAGTAGTATAAATAAATATATTAATAATTAAAAAATAAAGGACTCTTTTTTGTTCCTTTTATTCTAACACGGGACATTGTGCTGAAGTTTAAAATTGAAAATTACCAAATTCTATCTGCAACATAAGTTTATAAGTGTTCGATTGTGTACCTTGACATTATCATCCGTAATGAGATATCATTTATGTGTTATATAAAACTTATTTTTCTCTATGAAGAGTATTGTAAACGAGTAAGTGTTTTTTGAATTTTTTATCAACCTTATTATTGTAAGTCTTATACGTAAAGATATTTGTTATAAAATCTAAAACAAAAATATAGTTATTAATATGACTCAATTTGGTTAGTATTTATTTGGAGGAAAAGTTGATGTATTAAAGGGAGAGGAAGAGTTTGAAAAGAAGAATAAGGAAGAATAATGTCCTTATTATATGAAAATCTTTCTGAAATTAGCACAAGCAATATCATCCTTCATTAGATTCCAGATATTTGTTTAGAATCCATAAACAAGATAATTATATCCCTCTTTTAAGAAGTCACTAATATTATAGCAAATAATGATAAATTAGAGGTTGAAGATTTGCTTCAAGTCTCTTTAATTTTTGATATTATTAGGGGCTTAGATATGATAAAAGCTTATATTTCCGCATGTGACCATATTTATGTTTGATGGGTTTTGATTTGCATTTTGAACTTTGATTTGTGCCTCTAAATTGGCTTTGGAGCCATGGTTATTTGGTGTGCAACTTGTAAATATCCATTGATATATTAAAAAAAAGATATTTGATGGCTGTTAATAATAAATAAATATTAGAAATAAAAAATCATTATTTATAATTGAGGATTTGCATCACTGTTCAATTAAATACTTTACTATATACAAAAGCAATAATTTTTTAATATCAATTAGAAAATCAGCGTTATAAAGATGAGCATAAAGAGTTACATCTTAGCTTCTCTGAGCATTATAGATTACATCTAGATAGAGATTAATAGAGATTTTCATCTTATTCTGTTAATTATGAGTGATGGTCCTCGTTTTGACCATTTACTTTTTGAAATAAATGAACTTAACACTCATGTACAAGAAGCCCAGATTGAAATAGATCTTCATAAAATAGATATAATTATATATTATTTATAGATTGTCATAAAAAGACTATAAAAGCAGTTAAAGCAATGATGGATGAATCAGATAGAATATAGTATATATGTAAAAAGCTGCAGATAGAAGCTCGTTTAGAAATGACTAGACATTTTAAAAATTATCACATAAATGGCTAAAGAATAAGCATCTAAAATTAAAACCTGAAAGATTAAAGATAGAAATTGATTTGCAAGAAATTCAAAAAATGATAGAATATTATGGAAATAACATTCTTTTTCATATAGAAAAACTTAAAAAAATGGATTTCTAAGATATGATGAAAAAATAAAAAATTTTGATATAGAGAATAAACCCAATAAAGATCCTATGAAAAATAGATATTTAATCTAATTTTAAAAACAAAAGTACCTTTTAATAACAAATAAAATGGAAAATTTTATACAAGTTTCTAACTCAGAAATTGAAGAGTTAAATGAATAGATAGAAAATGTAAAGTTAGTAACTTTAGTAATATATAAAATCATATTTAATTAAATAAGAAATTCACTAGAATCGTAATATTAGTGATATACCTAGTACTTCTAGAAATCCACTTCCTAAATATCCTTTACTAAGTTTTAATAGACCTAATGTAGGATATGTTGGAACTCATATGATAACCAAAGATAAATATGATTTTACATCCATAAATAAATTGAGAACATAGGGTATAAATCCTTTTGGAATATATCTAGAAATAGATTGCATCCAAAATATAGAAGCAGCAATAAATAAATGTGAAACCACTCTAAGAGTAGTTGTCTCTGTTAATAAAATAGATTATGAAATAGCTAAATAATTTTTAGAGAAAATTTTAGTTAACAACTCTCTCAAATTTCAGGAAAATTTAGATGAAAACTCAAAAAACTCTATATTTCTATATTTAATCTAGATAATGATATAGTCAATCAAATAATTAAAGCCGCTGAAACTTTTCGAATAGAATTCGCTAGAGAAGGAAATATTTTCAAAGATTCAACTACTATAGGAAAATATGTTATGGCATTACAAAGATTGTAATTATGTGATATGTGTGAAATTAATAGATATATTTATATTTTCCTATATTATTATTACCATATTTATAATCAAGTTGATAATACATTTATTTGAAGATGTTTTATTTAAATATCACTGACCCTTGGGGAAGTAAATTAGAGGAAACTTACAATCCTGGTCTTATAGATACCTTAAGAAAAGTAGAGGAATAAAGAAAAAATCTTCATTATGTTGTTATGATCTAAAAATTCCCCACAAGTATTTCAAAGGAAAATGGATAATATCTTCAAATATCATAATTTCATATATGTTTATGTGAATGATATTTTAATAGCTAGCAATAATATTGCCCAGCATATTATATATCTCAATAATTTTTTGGATTTATGTGAGTAACATGGTTTAGCTCTCTTTGAGGAAAAAGCTAAGATTTGTCACACTAAAATACAATTCCTTGGTATGGAGATAGAAAGTAGAAGATTTAAACTTCAACCTCATATCCTCAAAAAAAAGCTCACAATTTCTCGATAAGTTTATAATAAAAAACAAGTCCAAATTTTTTAGAAGTATTAAATTATGCTTCAAATTTTATTAAAAATCTACTCGAGATAAGAAAACCTTGTCAAATGCTTTTAAAGAAAAAAATCAAGGATTTGAATTTTCACCCTATTTGATTGAACAGGTAAAGAAAATTAAGATTTTATGTACTACGTTGCCAAAACTTTCTTTACCATCTGATGATGATGGTTTAATTATTGAAACTAATGCTTCTGATCATATATAGAATGTAGTATTAAAGAAGATAGATTAACATAATTCTAATATTAAGATGAATGAGTCTCTTTGCAGGTATGCTTCGGGAACCTTTACATATGCTCAACAAAGATATCACAAAAATGAAAAGAAATTATTAGTGGTAGTCAAAAGCTGTATTTTAAAAATATAAAACATTATAAGGAATAAGTATCAACAGATAAAAACCATCAAAGATAGACTAGAATTAGTAAAATAAAAAATAAAGAGAAATTACTCCAATAACCTATTACAATTTTAGGATAAAAACAAAGAATCAAACTTAGAAATGATAGATAAATAAAAATATTAGAGTTACTACTATGAGATATAATTTAGAAGATTGAGAGAATTTAGAAAACAACTTCTTTGAACTAGAAAATTTAAAGATAATTAGGCCAATAAATCCCTTCATTCTTCCCCTATTAGAAACCATGCAGAACTAATTAGAAATAAAGCTAGAATGGTAGTAAATTATAAAAATTAAATCATAAGAGGAAAACAAATCTTCTTTAAATTTGATTGCAAGGGTGGATTTTGGCAGATAAAAATGAATAAAGATAATATTTCATATACTACTTTCTCTATTACACAAGGTCAATACAAATGGTTAGAAATGCCTTTTGATTTAAAAAATGCCCATAAATATTTCAAAGGAAAATGGATAATATCTTCAAGTATCATAATTTCACACATGTTTATGTGGATGATATTTTAATAGCTAACAACAATATTCCTCAACATATTATATATCTCAATAAATTTGCAGATTTATGTGAACAAAATCGTTTAGCTCTCCTAAGAAAAAAGCTAAGATATTTCAAACTGAAATACAATTCCTTAGTATGGAGATAGATGGCAGAGGAGTTAAACTTCAACATCATATCTTAAAAAAAATCTCATAATTTCCTGATAAGTTAATAGATTAAAAACATGTTCAAATTTTTTAGGAGTATTAAATTATGCTTTAGATTTTATTCAAAATATAGTCGAGATAAGAAAACCTTTTCAATTGCTTTTAAAGAAAAAAATCAAAGAATTGAATTTTGACCATATTTGATTAAACAGTAAAGAAAATTAAGATTTTGTGTACTACATTGCCAAAACTTTCTTTACCATCTGATGATGATTTAATTCTTGAAATTAATGCTTTTGATCATGTATAGAATGGAGTATTAAAGAAGATAGATTGACATAATTCTAATATTAAGATGAGTAAGTATAAATGAAAAGGAATTATAGGCAGTAGTCAAAAGTTGTGAAAAATTTTATTATTTTTTATTACCTAAAAGATTTCTATTAAGAACTAATAATACTCAAGTTAAGGCTTTTATTCAAAATATCAAATGGAAAACTTTATTAGCAGAATATACCTTTGATATTGAGATTATCAAATCTAATAACAATATTTTTGCAGATTTTTTAACTAGAGATAGTCAACCTCAAAGAAGAGATATTTGACTTATTGGAACAGATGTCCGAAGATATCAATACTTACCAAGCACGATCAATACTTACCAAGCACGAATCAAAGAGTTATTAAATATTGTTAGTTTAAACTCAATACCAAAAGAAGTTACAGAGCTACTTCTTTCATTTTGCCATATATGGCAAGACAAGATAAACCATTATAATTATTCAGGACAAAAACTTTATAGTTTAATAATCAAAGCCAAGATAGTTGAAGATTTATCATCTACAACTTCTTCTTTCCTGATAAAGGAACATAATAGTCAGTAGATTAAGCCATAAAAGGTTACTTTTGACAATGTTTCTCTAAGGCTTGATATTATACACAAATTGATGGTACAAAGAAATATCATGATTGATAGTCTTCCAAAAAGTCATATTACTATTCATGCTCATTATAAGGTAGTGAGAAACTTATACACTCTACAAAATAGTGATACCTTCTATATTGATATTTTGGGATATATCTTAGATTAAACTTTTTATAAGGAGAGATCCATAAGCTATTAAAGTTTGGTATGGTTTTGGAACGATAAAGGCTATATACTTGACTAATCTAGAGTTTTCTGAGATATCATTACTTCCCAAATGGATTCAAAAAGGGGTTAAGGATTGTTATCTTAATAACCCTACAATGACGCCTAAAGATACCTTGGTATTAAAAATATTATTTACTGGTCCAAATTTTCATAAAGATGAACGATATGATGCCTATCATTTCATTACCTTATGAAAGGCAAAACATTTTCGCATTACTATAGATACTAAGTTAAGAAAAGAATTTTCTAAATACGCTAAAAATGATATTTAATGTAGAAGAGGAATTGGGATCAGAAATATTATTTATGGCCTAGAGGTAGTATTCAAGTATGGATTTCAAACCTATTCCAAAAAAAGCAAAATTTTCTTCTTTAATGTTAGCTCTAACAAAAAAGAAATCATTAGCTGCTGAAAATTTTGTAAAAATGAAGATAAGCATGATTGAAAGAGGAAAGATAAGATCATATTATGAAGCACAAAAAGGCCAAAAGAACAATTTAGCCTCTAAAGTTTCCATTGAAATTTGAGTTAGACCCTAACATCTCAGAATGCTCAAAATGAATCATAACGTTTGCAAAACATTCAAAATGAACCCTAACATTTGGAAAACATTCAAAACAGCCCTTAACTAGACGGAACAACTGACAGAGTTATGCCTTCGTCAGTTAAATACTAACGTGGATTTTTTAAAAATTTTATTAAAGTGGGACCTATAATGATGATGTGGCATTTTTACTTTATTTTAAAATAAAAGTGGGTCCCATAATTATCTAAAACGGTGCGTTTTAGTTCATGTTTCTTCTTCTCGAATATCATTTATGGCCACAGAGAAAATACCACCTTCTGAAAACCTTAGATATTCTTCTTTATAATACTACCTCGATTGTTATCCTTCTTCCATTTCATTAACAACCCATCTGAATTCTTCGTGAAACTTCTCATATTCTTATATTAAAAAGAAAACTTTGCTCACAAAGCAGGAAAAAGTAATTTGCTTGCTATTTCGTAAAGAAGAGAAAAATAAAAAACTACTTGATTTAAGTGTCATAATCATATCATTCTTCTCATGTCCCTCATCGTTCTTGCAAAACTTCCAAATTATAGACACTAAGAACTCTCAAATTTAATATTCTCATAATCTTCTTTACAACTAATGGTAAAATCAGATCATCCTTAAAAGCAACTTCTCTTCTTTTAGAGCTTTTGCATATTTGTTCCAAAATGCATAAGGCCTTCTCACATATACCTTTATCACTATAATAAGAATCTCGATAATGCTAGAGGCCAAACCCATCTCTAAAAATGTTGTTGTTGCTTTCTCACTAATCTTTGGCTCTAAAATTGTATAAGAAATAAGCTATAACAAACCTTTTGTTGCACTCGAGCTAATTGGCTCCTTGATCAATGAAATCAAAGCTCAGAAAAAGCCTTCAATATGGGTCAAAATAAACACGTAGCTTGGTCTAAAGTAAGAAGCTTTTTAGTAGCCAAAATTGTGTTTAATCTTATAGAAAGATCTCCTCTACTCTTCAAAAGCCATACTATTATAGTTAAGCACTTTATTGATCAAAGCATACTCTATCCTTCTACACCTCGTGAAAACATCCATGTCAAGATTGAAAATATCCCGTTCAACAACTCTACATGTTTCTTGCTTACAAATGACTCAAAACAAGCTGATAAAATGCATGCAGCTCCTTTTTCCCTAAAACATCACTTATTGCGTTCACTTTCATTTCCCAAATCCTTGATCTTTTCCACAAGTTGAAGAAAATTGTTGACATCAATTTGTTAAGTTGCCTCCATAATTCTCGTACAAGTACTAGAAACCTCATATAATGTAACACCCCACTCTCATAGTGCATATCCCTGAACATACTGGTAGTATTCAAGAATACACTCTACAAGGGTGGTGCACTAGGATGGTCAATCAGACTTAATAAAAAAAAATTTCAAACATCATACGCATATCACTGAAAACCCATAATTAAATTTGGCCCATTTTTTATAAACATCATATTCATAATTGTCATTACAAACTCACATTTGATCAAATATTAAAAACATTGTCAGAATTTCAATAATCTTTTGGGCCCATTACAAATACCAAAAGTGTATTTGATCACAACTATTATTACAACAGAATTCATTTATACAATAAATGAAGCTTGTGGAATATAATATTTAATACTAAAATTTACAGAAAACATATGCAGATGCCAATTGATCACGACCTCTAACTCTTATACGTATGCAGTGGTTAGACTCCAGTTGGTCTAACTGGGTAACTCCTCAAAGCCTGAAAAATATTGTAATTTTTTAGGTGAGTTTTGCGAACTCAGTGAGTGAACCATCATCGATGGCTCACTGATATCACATAACACATCAATTCATGTTATTACGTAATTCACATCATTTCACTATTCAACATATTGAATCACATACACTTCATATTCGCTTAATTCATATTTCACATTCAGAAATCATCCAACTATTTATTTCAATAATTTAAATCATACATATCAAATGTATATGCAATGCTCATGAGACTCACTTTCAATTATTATTGTTGTGACCGAGTGCCTATAACTGTCCCGTATCTATTGTGGATACCAGACTCATTAATAACTGTCCTTTATCTGTTGGAAAAATAGGGCTCATTTTACATAGTGAGTCTTTGGCTCTTAATCACTTTATGAGCTTTAAGCTCTTTTTCAGTGACTACTCCGGTCACAACAGTCTTTATGTTGTCATGTATTCATGTAATGAAATGCATCACGTGTATTCAGTCAATCAATTGTGCTCAATCTTACACTTTCACATTCACGTTCACATTTATCATCGAACCTTGATCTAACATTCAACAATTAAGTTGAGTATCACTTATTCAGTCAAATTCACATACAATGAGCACTTCCAATGATCTTTCATGCATCAAATGCCTCAGACATTCAATGTTTGGAATCAACACATTCACATCACACAATAATTCAATATAGAAATTAAAACAAACAATTAATTAAGAGGAGACCATCTAGGTTGACTCACAGTACGCTCCAGAGACTTACAGTACGCTCCAGATTAGCATTAACTTCCATCATCCAGAAACGTCTAGATGTTGACTTTCAACCCTGTGTATCAACTTCATGCAATACACATTGTACACACATTACTAATTGAACATCACATAAACATATAGTTATACATATATATATATATGTGTGTGTGTGTGTGTGTGTGTAATGTATAATGCATACTCATATTGACTATTCTAGATATATTTTCTTAATTCACACCTCTTAATCATTCATACTTCATAACTCATATATGCCAAATTTGAACTTAGGTTTACACCTCAATTATACAAGATTATTCTAAGTTCATCACTCAATCATTCACTAAAGTTATTCTAGCATTATGAGATCACATTATATACAATTTCTCATTTATCTTTACTTAATACTCATCATTCATCTCCTTTGAATCTCATTAGCATTCATAAGATCACTTTCATTCATTTCACACTGTCATTCTCACAACTTCATTGGATCTATGTCCGTTAGACGGACCTTTTGTCCGTAGGGCGGACATATAACTATATATACTGTCTTTCGGAGCAATTTTAGTCCAAATGGCTAGTAAATGTCCGTTAGCCAGACTTTATGTCCGCTAGGCAGATATTCTAGGGTTTTCCAACTTTCCAACTTTGCTTATGTCCGTTTGGAGGGACATCATGTCCGCTGGGCAAACATTTATTGGCCACTTATAGAAATATGAAATTTTGACCTTTTAGATAGCAGAATCTCTCCTCGGAGTCTTCACGGAAGCTGTAGTACAACTCAGAGTCCTCTTCAAAAGAATAATTAAATGACCTTAATCCTACATCCACACAAAAGTTATGTCTCTTGCCCCAAAAACTATCCATTTACTTAATCCTATTAATCTCAATCTATTTCCTTAATTATAACCTCAATTATCACCCTAAGCAATCACACATTTAATCACTTATTGAAGCATCATACTAGGTTCATTTAAGCCTAAATGCATCATAGGAAAGTATCTTATCAATTGTTGACGTCTCAAACATCACATAAAAGAAACAAATTTCATGTAAAAGTCATTCCCATTTTCCATCTTTTCCAACTCTACTTTCAGATCAGTTTTGTATGACCATTATGACCTAGAAAATGAGGAATTTAGGCAACACCTTCTTCTGAACAAAAGTTCCTATATGTCTTAAGTTTCTAACCACAGATAATTTATGCAGTTTGGTTCAGTATTCTACGAGTTATACCCAAAAACCTAAAGACCATTCTCAAACTACAACAGCACCCAGTACTCAACTTCAAGCCAAATTTCAAAACCATTAGGAACAGAATTCAAATTTAATTCCTTCATGAAAATTGTAGTAATATTCCTCTAATTTAATCTTAATTAAAATCATCCCATTTGGATATCTATAAATCAAGATATGGCTAAAATACAGATGTATGTTCAGTGAAAACACTCCATCTAACATATTCCAGCACCCATTTAACTTCATTTTCATCTTTACTTTGTCTCAACACTATCATCCTACTTCTTATTTCAAGATAATACACTAGCCTCTTCTTTGGCTTTAAAATCATTTTAGTTCATCTTTATAATAGCTACCAATAATCCATGTGATCAAAACTCAAAACAGAACATGAACATATATCATTCCTTTATAAACTTATGCATTCATTCTGCAACATTTAAAATGATCATTCTAGCTAAAAATAATCTTTCTAAAAATTTATAAATTCTTACTCATAATATAATATACAGAAAAACAAGACATCTATAAGCTCATTTTTCTCATCCACGTTTCAACATGTTTTCATCACCATTTCATGATCTTTCAACGTCAAACTATCATTATACATGTTTCATTCAACAAATCAAGAAGGGTAATACTTTATACTCACTTGTTTACTTCAAGATCTTCAAAATCTCACTTAACCCTAGCTTTCCTTGAACCACCCGATCATCCCCATTGTAGGGAGGAAAAAGGTTGGCTTTCATCATCAAGGTGAAGGTAGGAACATATGGAGTGGCAAGGTGAAGAATAATAACAAAACTTAATGTTGAAGGTTGGAGAAAAGAGAGTGTCATATAGGGATGGAAGAAGAGAAGAATGAAGAAGAAAAAGAACAAATGTAGAGAGAAGAAGAAAACGTGTTTTATCCAAATGAAAGACAAAAATAAAGGTAGTCTTGCAAGAGTAAGTTACGAGAGTGTGAGGAGTGTGACATGGCAAGGGACACTTGTCACTTGCCACATGTCACCACCTTATGATCCCTAAATGGTCCTTTTAATAACTAGTCCATTTGTCATCCAATTTTTAATCCAATTATCTCCCAATTTTTAATGACACTTGTCATTAAATCCTAATGTCACTTATCAAAATTTTCACTTCCATTTGACTCTTATTTCTACTACCATTTATCAATTGTCCTGCCACTTGGCATTTTTCCTAGTCTAAAAATTACCCAAAATTTCAGAAAATTTCCTAAATTTCACCAAAATTCTAAATCAACATTTATACTCGCCAAATCAATTTTCAAGACATATAATCCACAATTCACATTATAATCACATTAAATATCAATTATACCCAGAAATGCCAAATGAGTACATATACAGTCATTGAAATGTGTGCAAAACAAACAAATTCAAGTATGTGTATACTAATATTATGCATGAGTATGAAATGCATTTTTATAATCTCTCAATACTATTTCTCATTTACAGAAATCTAGGGTTCTAACCCTTAGTATGAAAACGGGATGTTACATATGGTGTCACTGGAATGCATGGGGTCGGTATCCTTTCGATGCCATGAAAATGATTCTCACAACATCAATCCTAAATCATCCTATGAATGGAGTGATTTGGTATTTGATCAAAGTTCCACAACACTATATTAGTAACCGGAAATGTCTGGTTCCCCAAATCAATCCACTTGTCAATGCTCTGTTAGTCGTAGGTGATGCATGTTAATAAAGTAATAGGACCTTTCATCAACTTGAGAGAGATGGAATATCAAAAATGTGTAAGGATCATAATTTCCATGACAGAGGAGGAGATGTTATGTGCAGAGATCTCCTTGTATTCAATGTAAATGGGGTTAGAACCTCTGTAAATAGAGAACAAGGTTGTAGTGTTAGTGGTAGGGACTATAAGAGCCAGGGCTTTGATGAGAGTGATTATGAAGACGAAAAGATTAATTCTTTGTTTATGAGCTGGGGGTCTTAAGGATTCTAAGATTAATGGAGTTTCTTCTCTATTAAAGATGTAGGAGAGTAAGTAGCTTGAGACTAGAAAGGACTTTTAAATAAGAAAATGCCACACCATCATTATGGGTCCCACTTTAATAAAATTATAAAAAATCCACGTCAACAAAAAATGTCACGTTAGCATTTAACTTATGGAGCCCAAACTCTGTCAGTTGTTCAGTCTAGCTAGGGGTTGTTTTGAACATTTTCCAAAATGTAAGGGTTGATTTTGAACGTGTTATAAATGTTAGGGTTCATTTTGAAAGCTTCAAAATGTTAGGGTCTAACTCATATTTTAGTGTAAATGTTTGAGGCTAAACTGCTCTTTTAGCCAGCACAAAAAGGTTCTATCATCTCCGAAAACATACATAAAATATTTGTCCTTATTGTATAAATAACTAGAAGACTGTTAAAGCTAAAGCATCAAGTGTATCTACATATAACGATGATTCTAAATTGGAAAGATAAAAAGATAACGTGGAAATCTCTCGAATCACATAGAAGAAAGAGAATCCACTATCGATAAAGATAGAATCTACTTTTATGAAAAGTTCATATGTTAAGTTAGAATTTGGACTTCAAGTTTATTTATATAAATAAAACCCTAGGGTAGCAAAAAGGGCATTAAGCATCTTCTATGTATCTCATCTTTGTAATCTCCTCTATGAAATAAAAATGTCCTTTCTATAAATACAATTCATAATTTTTATTTATAACCTTACTCTTCTCCTAAGTCTTAAGTACATGTCTTAAAGTAGGAAACCAATTAAGGTTATGCTGGACTTTGTAGAAGGGGTGTCAAAAGTAGTTACCTTACTAAAAGTTTGGAGCTGGAATGCTCATAAAAAACTCGAAAAAAACCCAATACTGTATAGTCAAAAAACTAAAAATACATGTACAGAAATGTAATGGACCCTTTAATTTGAAAATTTTGAAATTGTTCTCCATATAAATTTATCATAACTTCTTATTTTTGGAAAAATTCAGACATGGATTATTTAGAATAGATTTAGATTATCTAGAATCTATAAATGAGATAATTACATCCCTCTTTTAAGAAGTCATTAATATTGTAACAAATAATGATAAATGTAGAGGATGAAGATTTGCTTCGAATCTCTTTAATTTTTTATGTTATTAATGGCTTAGATATGATAAAAGCTTATATTTTCACGTAACCATATTTTTGTTTGATTGATTTGGTCTCTAAATTGGTATAAAAAATATGATATCTTAATACAAACTATACTAGACATTGTACATCTAATTTCATGCCTATGTACAAAAATGTATAGCATCATTCATTACAACTAATTAATACCTACACTTTAAATAGGTATGTTACGACTGACTGCAATGCATATCATGTCTCATCCTAAAATATGCTAAGATACTATACATACAATGCCATATCCTTTTGTAAAAAATATCATTGTACATTATAGATAAGTGACACATACAGTTTAAAATTAGTATACTATGACTGAGTACAAAGGAAATCATACTTCAATATAAATTATACTAGGACAATATACATCCAACAACACACCCAGACCATCATTCAATATAGATAAGTAACATCTACACTTGAAAAATGGGAATAATATGATTGAGTACGAAGAATATCATGCCTCAATAAAAATTATACTTAATGTAAACTGTATTAGGATAATATACATCTAATAATATGATTATGAACAAAAAAATATCATCATTTATTATGGATAAGTAATACTTGAACTTTAATTTTGGGAATATCATGATTACATATAAATAATACTAAGTATTAATGCACACCACTATTTGACTATATACATCTTGTACTATGCATAATGATAAAAATATATATTATTTATTTATATATTGGTAACACATTCACTTATCTAAATACAAATTGTGAAGAACACATATTGATACTTGCTTGTGTTTAAATAGTTTTCATTAAAAGTTATGTTAGACATAGTTAACTACATGCTCATATGGTCAACCATGTTCATGTTAGAAATTTTGAAGAGACAATATGAAGGATATAGATTGGCACATAATCATGTAGCAAATCATTTTCTCAAATATTTTGTTCGACGTAAATAAATAAATGTCTATAGCGCTAAACTTGTTCATGTTAGAATTTTTAAAAGCACAATATATAGGATATGGGTTGATACACACCCACGTACCATACTGTGTTTGTTAAGGGTTTTGTTGGACACAATTAACTAGACACCTATATGATGAAATATATTCTTGTTATATTTTTTGAATAGACTAGATGAAGGAAACATATTAGAGCATACTTGTACCTATCATTGTAGATAGAGTTTCTCTGTCATATTAACTATTTCTACATAATGAAAAATTAGTTAGAATTTGGAAATATTTCACCATAAGTGATGTATATCTTGAATATTAAACTCATGGTAGCTGAACGATTGTAAATAACTTTTCATATATAAGTGATATTGTTTTTTAATGATTTTTCATTAAGTATACTAATGGAAATGCTTTTTGATCCTATCATTTTATATGCATTTGAATTTTAACATTAGCATCAGAGCTAGTAATAAAGTGCATTCTGATTGAGATCAAAATTGCTATTATTGATTATTCACAATTAATGAATTTTTAAAAAGATAAGTTTTAATTGTCTTTAATGATTTATGAAAAGATAATATTTCATTAATCATGTTAGAATATGATTTTAAATTTTGATCTAAAACAAAATTAGAAGAGTTGAATATCATAAAAATTGACAAACGATGACTTTGTCTTGTCTCAAAAATTATTTGAACCATTGTTGGTTTACATCTAAAGTTTGGTGAACGATTGAACATGTGCAATGAGTGTTCTTATGCTTTTGGAAACACACATTACACACAATATAGAAGAAACAAGTTATATTTTTTTCTTTTCTGAAAATCCCTATCTAAAACCATCTCCTTAGAGCATCATCAAATCTCCATATTTATCTTAATTTTGATAGTTCATTTATCATAAATTTTTATTTTTTTACTTGTTTGACGAATTGTGTAGAAGAAATTTCTCATCAAATTATTAGTTTATTTTATTGATTCTCATTTATTAATTTCTAAATTGTTTATTAATATTCTATTTATTAATTTGAATAAATACATGTAAATTGATTTAAAAGCAATTAATTTTTCATGGTCTTGTGAGTGTTATGCTTTTGTCTTATTGCCTGTTAATATTACTACAACAAAGCAGGGAAAAGGCTACGTTTTTTTAATACTAATTGAAAATCATAGTTAAAGGTCGATATTTGGTGATGATTTTTAAAAATCATTGCTAAAAGGTTAACTTTTAAAGACTTTCTAAAATAGTCAATAAAAGGTTAATTTTTTGCTACGATTTTAAAAATCATTGCTAAATATCGACCTTTAATTACAATCGTCTCTAAAAATTAACCTTTTGGGAACGATTTTACGAAAGGTCAAGAAAAAAACGAATTTGGCAACAAATTTAAAGAAATGTCACTAAATATTTGGCCTTTCGCGACGCAAAATGCGAATTAAAACAATAAATTAGTGGCAATAAAGGTTGACGACGATTTATGAAAGCATCACAAAATCCAGTGTTTATGAATAAAAATGACGATTTATCATTTGTGAAACCTACTATCGACTTTCTCCTAGCATCCTCCTCTCTCACACCTTTGAAACCTCCTCTATCTTCCTCCTCTTTTGCCTTTCTAGCCTCCTCCTCCACAGTCCTTTCCTATAGCGTTTCTAGCCTCCTCCACTGTCCTGCTTTCTCGCTTTTTCAGCATCCTCCACCATCCTCCTCTCTCGCGTTTCGAGCCTCGTCAAACATCCTCCTTGCGTTTCCAAGTCCTCCTAGCGTTTCTTGTCTCCTCGTCATGTTCCAGCCATCGCCTTCCAGTCGTCGTGTTCCATCTTTGTCTTTGTGTTCTAAGCTCTCACCAATACATCATCTTCACTGCATTTTCAGGTATCCATTTACCGTATCGTTTAGATAATTTAACGAAAATGATTCATTTTCACCCAATCCTTTCATTTCTTTTCTCGATTAATTTGGTGGGTTCTTTTTCAATTCCTTCCCCAAGTAATGACAGCCAGTCAGTTGTTTGGATAGAAAGAAAGATGGTGACTTTTATGGAGATGGGATCTCACTGCCCTACTACTGCTTCAAAATCCATTTTTTATTGAAACCCACTTTTAGTTTTGCACTAATTGTTCAGATACTACCATTTTAATGCCTAGATGACCTTACTTTTTTCTATTTTGTCTGGGTAGTATGAAACAAGAAATTGAGGTTCTCATTTTTGGGAACTGAGTCGAATAAGAAAGAAGATCTATTTACAACTACAATTTAGGTTGTCTTTTCATTATGCAAGAAAATCTACTCAGTTAAGGAATTGTGCAATGTTGGAAGGTGTGGTGAGACCTTACCTCTCCTATTTTGATAAGTCCCTCTCTCCTTGTGCTTGCTTTACAAGTCCACCTTGTGCTCTAATGACTCCAAGTAACTCGAATTTGCCCTTTCTTTATGTTGTGAGCAGCTACTAGAGTTACGCACTTTAATTTACACCTCAAATCCTAAGCCTTGTGAATGGTGGCTTAAAGAGGTAAGAACATGAGGGAGAACTAAATGTTCTTGAGAGAGCAAGTGTGGGAAAGAGAAGCATTTTTTCTCATCCTCTCTTTTGCAAATTATGCATAGACAATGGAGAAGGGGTTGGATATTCCAACAAGTAACCACTTACTTGTAAGTTTTGTCT
>JANQAP020000553.1:4278057-4288138 GCA_026874005.2 Erythroxylum coriaceum | reverse complement strand
AGCAAGTAATAGCGAAAATAATTTTGTTCGAGAGTTCCCCATGTGTGAAATGGGATGATAGACTTCATTACACTTGATTTAATCAACTACCATCACTAGTGAAAGTGTGTGCGAGTTATTGAAGCATGATTGGATGTTATTGACATGCTGACAATATGAAGAGTGATGAGAAAAAAGAACTTGGGTGGAGAAATTTTAGAGCAATAATTTCAAGGAAACACGTTAAGGCATGATTTTCTGACTCTGCCATAATGGCTTGCCAAAGACATGATAAAACCTGTTATGTGACATTCTCACTATAGTTTTTTGGATATACTAAAATTAACGTTCCTTAATGATTAACCTGCAAAGGATAACAACCCTTGAGCGGAATTGTCTCACTAAATTCTAACTTCATTTTAAGCTTAACTTGGCAGAACAATCATATCTTATGAACGTAACTTGTTAATTAGTGTCTTCAATTCAATTCCCATCCAAATTAACCGTCATGATTATGAGAGGAGATAAATAGATAAACATGATGGATGGAAAAAAACATAAGAGAGAAGGTTCGTAATTAGCAAAAGAGGATTTTAAAAAAAAGCACAATTATATATGTACAATGAGTAGGGCATTGGAATGGAGGAGGGGGAAAGATTCTCATTCTTGTATAAAGAGAAGGGTTAGTCGTCCTATTCTAATCATTATATTTTCTTTACCTTTAACTCAAATGAAATGAGTGGAGTGAAGCACATACCATACTTGTGAAAAGCAACAAGATTGAGAGAAGTTATTAGTAGGTGAGCAGTCAGCATTGGTATGCCCTTGCCGACAAGAATTTCTGTCTCGCAGCTTAGTAATTAGAAGACCCCAAAGTGGTACAATAATACCATACTCAAATGCCTCTCTATTTTTCTACTCCATTCACTCACTCACCTAAAAGTGAAATCCCACTTGATTTGTCACCTCTTTTGCTGTTTATTAGCGGTAGTGGGTGGGGTGGATATGATGCAAGTGAACGACTCGGCATCTTGGAAACCATACCCTGTGAGAAAAAAATTTTCAAACTGAAACCATATTCATCCATAGTAGGAGTAGTACTATTGCTCTTGACTTTTCATACTTGGGATAAATAAATGCCAACGAGTTGCCCATGGCTTGCCAGTCTCTTTATCAAGTTTTGCCTAATAATAGGAGCAAGTAAGTAGCCCAGTAAAAAAATGTTAACTCTCTCTTGGATTTCTTGATCACTTCTTGGATTTTGGTTCCAAAGCATGAAATTCATCCCAACTTTTATCCTGACGTGAGAAAGATATGGCCTGGAATGGGACGTGTAAATAATTTTTATCATAAAAACCAAAGTCTCTTCGTCCATGCCACCGCCAGAATGATAGTTTGAAAACTTCTGAAAGCTTTGCCATGTACGACATCAGAGCTTTTATAGTTCTGATTGTAAGCGAGGCTATACAATTTGTAGCAATTGATTCAGATGAATAAGACATTTTGTTCATTGTCATTTAGCAATTACAATCTATAAAAATAAAATTCATCTCTTAGAAAGACGAACACGCGTAAAGCTGAAGATAGATTATTGGTGAGAATTACATATACAGGGCAGGAGGTTAAGAATATTAATGTACAATATTCAAGAACATGGCCTCTTCCTCTTAAAAATTTCAGATTCCAACATCGTTTATAAACATGGAAAACAGATAGAATTAGTAATAAAATTTTGTTGCAGAATCGCTCTCAAGCATCTTTTGTGGTGCTCCATTCCGACAACCTTCCTTTGTTTTGGGTCCTCTTTAAAACACCTTTCTCGCAATTATGGGGAAGCATTGGCCAATTACCCTGCATGAAGGTCACGAGCTTTAGAATGTTTAAAAGAGAAGTTACCTCTCTCTCTCTCTATATATATATATTTATATAAATAACTTTCTATATCTCTTAGTGTGTTCATGGCAATCGAAGTTTTGAAAAAGACTTCCACTCCTTTGTTGGTGGGTCTCCACACCAAACCCCAAAAAGACACAAAAATCAGTAGATATGGATGGAGATAACCAAAAACAGTTAGAAGTGCTACTCCAGCTAGAAAGGTTGCTCTCAGGACCTTCCCTGAGGTTGTTGACCCATGTAGCTGCACCTCGGCTTCCCATTTGCCCTACCGGCTTGTTCGAACAAAGCTCTGGCCTTTCATGAAAAGACATTCTCAGTTCTGAGAAAGTTTTTCAAGTCAAGCACTTCTTGGATCCTTCTGCCAAAATTCCTACCTTTAATCATGCTCATACTGTAATTCCACTGACCACCAACATTTTTAACTTGGCCTCTCCAGTCTAACAGTATCTTTGTCCAATGCATCTGCCATCAACAGTGGCTAATTTAGCATGATTAATCTTTAACTTCTTCAGTTCAACTAAATAAATTCTCGAATGGTTTAAAGTTTCTCTCTTTTTCCAGATCTGACACTTGAACATACTAAGCTTGATTAAAAGGAAAAAAAAAAAAACTTGACTTGCATCTTTAGGAAGGACTAATTATTGAAAATAACATTTAAAATGAGGAAAAGAGCACATCCAGTTCGTGAATTTTATGGTGCAAAAAACGTTGGAGTTAACATCAAGGGTATGATTTAGCTTTTCATCCATGGAAGTCGCTTGCATAGTTGGTAATCTATACATTTGTAAAACAGAAATTCGGTGTGTGTTTTCAGACAGGAACTTCTAATACTTCTGATACATCAAAAGGTGCATTTGATGTAATGTTCATCGAAGAGTCTTTTCCATTTTTAAGGCCAAACCGACCGCCTAGCGACCTATGTAAGAACATGCAAAGATCGACAAATAGAGTCCCAAGCCGGAAACAAAAAGAACAGATTAAAGATTTAAGACAGAAACCTTTCACTTGGCCTATCATTCATTAAGAAAGAACACATGATGAAACTAAAAGAATGCATCAGAACTTGCTTGATGTTCAAGGAATTATCAGGTCATCAAGGAAGACATCAAATGGCATTTGGATGGACTAATATGAATGTGACAAACTCCGAAAGCAGAGAGACAATGGCTAATGGTAAGGAAGTAAAATTTACAATGTCACACAGTGATAGAGCTCAGTTCGGGAGTCTTAATTGCAGATAGAAGAACTTGTGCAGTTTACAGAATAATTGCATAACTTCAAAACACTCAGAAATGGCGACCTGAAATCAATACGAGACAATCAAGTACTTGGAAAATTAATTTAATCACTATCCACCAAACTCAAAAAATTTCATGGATTCTTATTATATATGGCAATTGAAAGTTGTGTACTGCAGAACGAAGGTATACAATTGCTCTCGTTTTAAGTGCCTCATAATAACACAGCTAAAATCTCAGAAATACAGGAGAAAGAAATGACTACCCTTAAATCAATATTAGCCGTCATTTCTCCAAATAACTTGAGAAGTTTTACAACACGCTTCCTGATCTATGGTGACTGTCATACATGGATCGCTATCTTTACAAACAATCATCTTTCTGCAAATCAGAAACTCCAAAAATGATTATAGGATGAAAGATGGACGACCGTTCAATCATGAGGCCACAGATAACTAGGCCTACAAAACTAAATCCCCTATCAGATTCACTCTTCTTCCCAAACTGATCGCCCCTAAAATTTCCCTAAATAGCAAGTAAAGAAGTACAAAAAGGAAAACAAATGATTAAACAGTGGAAAGAATTTAATAAATTTTACTAATTTAGAGAACTGAAAGGAAAGAAGAAAAAAATTGTTACACTGACGATGTATCAGCAAGAACTTCATTTAACACATCATCCTCACCGTTAGCCAGTGCAAAAAGCTCTGCATCCTTTTCCTCATCGCTTACAAGGTCTCGCCTCTCAAGCTTAGAGTGAGCAGCAATGGATATTAACTTTTGTGCCTTCTCCATGCCTGCCCTTGAATTTCCAACCCATCTCAACAAAGACAAATTGCATTTGAAACCACATGAAGTAGCATGAAGGAAAATAAGCCTTACTGCAACTTTCCCTAGCGACTTGAACTCAGTAAGGTACGTTTCCCAAACAAGCCTACTACTTTGGGGATTGACAATTCTCATTTTGCCAGTAATATGATCCCTCTCCTTCATCTGGACAGCCCTTGCATACACCGGATCGAGCCCTTCTGTTCTCCATTTCATGAGTTCCATTAATGCAATATGAGCTTCCTCCCTCGAAACAAGCCTAGTTATGAGCTTGTCCACATCTTTCTCCTGTTCTGGTGTTAAACATTTGAAAGGAGGAAGGTACTTGCCACTAGTGTCCCTAAGCAAATAGAGGGGATCAAGAATGTATGCAGCAGCCCAAGCAGGATGATAATTTTTCTTGAACCTCCTTTCGATCACTTTCTCAACTGTTGCTTCTGCAGAATGGAACTTGGAACACCAATCCTTAACTTTGACTTTGAGTTCCTCCCAAAGTGGCAGGCATTGCCCAACCAACGGCCTATCTGCTTCAATCTCTTGGGCCATTTCCTTGACCAACTTGACCAACGAGTGTACTGCCTCCAGTTCATTCCAAAACCCCACATCTCCGATCATCCCAGCAATTTCTCTCCCAACAGGATCCTCCACGGACACCATCTTAAAAGATTCATCGAGCGAAACCAACTGCAGTGCACGAGCTGAGCTGAGTATGTCCCCTAGCATTGTATAGACAGGTGCAAAATCCATCTTATCATACGCGCGCGAGGGTGGCACTCTCAGCAACACCGCGTTTCCATATTCTTGCAACTGATATTTGCGAAAACTATTTCGAATTGGGGTGTTACTGTTAAAAAAAGAAGCAAGCTTGAAGCAATTATCGCTCACGTTCTTGAACAAAGGAAGCTCCTTCTTAAAATCCTTAATCAAACTAGTGAACCCTTGAAACTGACACGAAAGGTTGACCATCCAATGGTTCTGATTCTCTAAGTTCCTCAATGCCTTGGACTTAAACCTGTCTGCAACTATACCCACACATTGTTGCACAACATTTCCACAGATTTCACTCATCGTCTCCCAAAAAACATCCTGTGCATATTTAGACGGTACTGACCCACTAACAAACACGGCTTTCCGATACAAACTAGTCCCATTAGGCAAATTAACAGCCAAATTGACCAAATTCACGTCATTAAAACTCTCATAACTCTTGACCTTCCAACCATCAGACGCAATCTGAAAAAACATAGCATCTCTAATCCTCGACTCAGACTCAGCCTTCGCTTCCTCGTACTTAACATCCAACCTCCCGCCAACAAACTCTCTTCTCGAAACCGCAGGCAATCCAACTTGATTCAAGAATGCCTTGAACTTAGGATGCTCCAAACTCGAAAAAGACACCGACCCGCAAGACTCATAAACCCAATCAGCCAAGTAATCAAGAGCACAGTCAATCTGGGTCTTGCTCAAAGCTGGTCCTGGCGATGTTTTAGGACTCTTTAGCTTCTTCACACTGTCTTCAAGCATAGCCAAAGCACCCAAATCGTCTTTTCCACCAGAAAGCATCAAATGCGGTTGTTGAGGCAACATAGCCACTTCACCAGAGTATCTCGATGGATCTACCATAGCAATAGGACTTATTTGATACGACGTGGCCGAAGCCGACGTAGCAACCGCCGTAACCGGATAAGAAGACGCCGAAATTCCCGAACTTGCACCAGCAGAACGTTTTCTGTTACTGTGCACTAACGTGGCGACAACGGAGGCTGAAGGCACGGTGGTGTTGGACGACGGGGAGATAGATGAAATGGGTTTGGGCAGTGAGTTGAAATTCGGACAAGTCCCGCGTTTTAGATGCTCCGAGGCCGTGCGAGACGGGTTCGAAGCAGAGAAAACGGCGTCGCACAAAGAGCACCGAAGCTTCACGGCTTTAGGGAGGCCGGTCTCGTTGTTGTGGACTAACATGGGCTCAAGGTGAGTCCAGTACCACGCGCCTTTTCCCTTTATAGCTTTGGTTCTGACCATGACGAGGCCATCGTAGCGTTTGTGGACCGCCTTCGCCGCGAGCTCGTCGGCTGAGGCGGATGTTTCCACCGGAGACGTGGCGGTGTTTGTGGTTGTGGCCATTGTAATAAGAGAAAAGAATAACGTGAAAGTTTGAGTCTTTCTGGAGGACTTCAGAGCATATGGTTTTATTGCTAGTTTATCAGGCGCATTCAGCTAGGAGAGGCCGTCCGGCTGTGGTAGCCGGATTTTGATCCCCCGGCTGGTGTCCATGCCGGAGACCGTCGATCCAAGTTGATATATTTATGTGGTCTCGGTTTCACTGATGGTCCTTGCAGCTGTAATTGAGAGGCAGTTTTGGAAGACAGAAAAGAAGAAGAGTCCGTGGGAAAGAGAAAATTTTTGAAGGGAGGAAGAAATAGTTGGCGAGCGACGTACACGGGAAAACCCGCGCCGAGTATATGCGCGTGGGGAACATGGAAAAGCTAAGTTGATGGAAACTGCTAGGTCAAAGTAACACCCCCGTCCGACGTACGAAAACACTGCTGACATTGGATGTTAGTTCAAGGTGATTGGGGAGTGCGGGACACGCACTGTGGAAAGGGGTTCTTGATTTGATATCCCCTACATGCTTTTGTCTAAAATATTTATATTGTTTTCTGCTAATTTACATGTAATTTTTGAGTGGGGATGGAAGTTTCCTCTTGTGACTTCTTGTTGGTGTGGTTATATTCAGGGTTGTGGACAGAAAGAGCAACCTAGGAATTCAATTGGATACCATTAAAAACAGGCAGGCAGTGTTGACCAAGACACACCCAATTACAAAAGCAATAGCAGTTGCAATTACAATTTGTTTGAAAAAGGCCAAGACCCTTTATGTATTTTTATTCACTTTGATTCTATTGTATATAATTTGTTTTCATTTTCCTTTAAAACCCCATGCCCCATAGAGTAGGAGTAGGTAGCAAGTTGGCACCAAGCATTACGAAATAGATGTTACAATTTTCCCAGCACCCAACATAGGTTAGGGTATTACGAATACCAAGGTCAGTACCTAGTATTCCATCCCTCTGCCACATTAGGGTTTAATGCCAGCGTAAAATGATTCAATTCCTGACAATTTCTCTCAAGATGACTCCGAAATTTCAAGAATGCTGGGCCTGCTAAAGGACAAGTAGCTAGGGTTTAGGATATTTCACGCCATATGAAAAAGGGCCGAGTCTACACTATTTTTGGTTGTCAAGCTCTTTCTTATTGTGAGGTGTGTGCAATCATGATAATGCGGGTAGTATCAAAATTCACAAGGCCTTACTCTTCCTGTTGTGGTTTTGCTTCACAACGCACCTGGTTGGCCACGTCCCGTATGTGCTCAAACTTTTTTATAAACCTGAAATTCCATTTGTAGTCAATTTTGTTTCAAAACCATGTTGGGTTTAAACTCAAAACTTAGTTGAACTTTAAGTGAATAAAAAAAGCCTTAGCTTAATTAGATTTGAAGTAATATTCAAATTTAAGTTAACTTGAAATTTTTATTAATTTTAAATTCAATTAAATTAAATTGTAATCCTTAACTTTAAGTTAAGTCTCATGATTAGTAGTTCTTACTTTTGTAACTAGTAATTGTACACACTCTAATTATATGCCTATCTTATTCTCCTGTAAATTATATGCATGATATGTCTATTAAAAATAGCCTCTCTATTATATAGGGGTAAGATTAGATATTATCAAACTTCTCCAAATCTCACGGCTCAACGGAATTTCAACTGGGTATTAGTGAAGATGATGATATATACATAATTTGTATTTTACTTTTTATAAAAATGATTATAATGGTTGTTTCGGTAGTAAGTTCAAAGTTCCTCTCTTATGTCATAATTTTCTCTTGAGTTGAATTTGACATATTATTTTTAGTCCTTTTAAATTTTTGAATCAAATTATATCTTAATTATTATGAAATCTACAACAGTTAGTTTATAACATGTGAACATGTAAAAGAACTTAATTTTAAGATAAAATATGAGAATATCTCTTATAATTTTACTCTTTTGAAAGATATTGTTGTTATTGAAAATTACTTAAAACACTTTATTGTATTAGAAATATTAAAAAAATTGCTATCTTTTTATCAAGCTATCTTACTCTATTTATTATTAAAATTATATCAAAATAGTTATATAAAATTTGTCATGTATTTAATAATTAATCATATAACATTATGTGATAAAATAATAAAATTATAATATTTTTTTACTCTTAATTTGATTGAAGGTTCATTATTTTCCAATAAAATAGAATTATTCAAACAACAACCAGACGTGCCCATCTGGAGTCTAGACCCTAGTCCTACAAAGTATGAGTACCGAGCAAAATTCCAGATTCTTCAAGGACAGTACTGTGCTTACCGAACATTCTTTTTTATAAAAAAAAATTAAAAATAACTCACTGAACATTCTTACCAGTTCTACCAAACTTAGACCTTGCAAATGCTTTGATGGTTCGAAGCTTTAAGTATTTGAATTCAAACCCTCTCATTTCATTAAGCAGCTATAGGTATAAGAATTTTAAGAAACGATAAACTAGAGAAGAAAAAAAAAAATCTTTCATGGGTTGTCCATTTTGATGTTTCAATTTGGTTTTAGATATTCCAACTCCTAGGATGTTTCAGAATTGCCAGGAAGTCAAGTGATTGGTCTCCTCTTAATAAATGAGATTGGAGTGATGAAAAGATAGTACGAAGAGACTGGGACAGATTGAGTGGATTGGGATTACTAATTAAATGGGTTATTGGGGATGGGGTGAACCATACGGCACAACTGTCTTCCACCCTATTTTGAAAGTTATAGAAAGAAATTTATGAGCAAAATTAGGAACAATTGGGCCATGCAAGGCTGTATGACGTAAAAAGTTAAAGCATGATTAGTGGCCAAGCGGAGACCTTGAGATAAAGTCCAATTTAGGCTTATTAATCTGCGAAATTCTTTGTGTGCTCGTAAAAGGTAAAACTTGAAACTTGGTGGTATGGATTTGTCTAGACCTTGTTCTTCTTTCACAAGTTTGAACACAAACACTTTTGTCACTTAAAGAGGATCTGAGATGAATTCAAAGACAGGATATTGTCTTCGGCTTGTCATTTTCAACAAGTTAAGTGCTTTTACTAGGAATTTTGGCATTCCTTTCACGGTATATTTCTCTTGGAGCTCCCTCTGTTTCTCCAATGGAAGTAGTACTCTTACACTTCTTTTTCAATCTTTTCTTCTCCAAACTAAGTCCGCACAAAAAGATGCAGTTTTCTTTCTCTTAAATATTTTCTTCTCCTTCTCTTGGTCTGTTTCAAAACCTCATTACATTTACACTGCCCTAACGATCCCAGCAAGAACGTGTGACATGGCTAGTATGAAAAACACGTATTTGATCCTGAAAATTGTCTCTCAAACCAAAATATGCATGAAAACTTGTTCTTGAGTCGGAGATTGATCCGCCGAGCATAGAAAATAGTATTGTTCTTGGAAAACCAAGTGAAGTCAATTTATAATTTAGCCGGAAACTACTTCCATACAGTTAACTGAACATTCATATTCATATGCATGACAAGGCCTTCCAAAATGTTGGTTCTTTCATATAGTTGTGCTTTAAATTCAAAGCAAGTTCGAACCTTTGATCTCAAGTAAAAAAAAAAAAAAATTGTTTGGAAACTTTAGTAGAAAAAAGTCGTCGAATTTGTGACAAAAATGTCAAATGGAGCCAAAGGTCATGCAAAAGTAAAATGCGCTAATATCTGCTATCCAAAAAAAGGAGTTCTCAACATATATTCGATAAAACTCATCAATTGAATGCTCTTATTGAAGCAGTTTTGGTGGATTTTGGAAGACCGTAATTCCTTATAGATTAGATGACTTCACTCTTATTTTTTCAAAGGTAAAAGCATCTGGAAGTTCCATAATAAAGCATTGCATTCTTTCGTTTTGCACCCACTTCTTAAGATTAGGCAAGACGTTGAAGCAGACATATCATATTTTATTGGCAACAGGAAGCTCATTACACTGTAGTTTGATAATTAGTCAGGAAGAGGAGCTCTTATACACTCCTCGGCGAAAGTAAGGCTTTCTATTCACTTCCCACTTAATACAAAGATGTAAG
>JANQAP020000553.1:3693770-3708034 GCA_026874005.2 Erythroxylum coriaceum | reverse complement strand
ATAAAATATTGTTATATTTATATTAACAATTTTAAAAAGAAATACAAAAATTTGAGGCCTCTTAATTTTCATTTTAATATATGTTTAATTATTCTTTTTAGAAAAAAATATAACTAGTATTTGTTATATAAATTTTTTGTAAAAATAGACCTAATTTTTTTAAAATTTTCGATATCAGTTAATATATAGTCGGTATTTCAAAAACCGATAATACCGAGCAAAACATGTTGATATAGGTCGATATTTGAAGCCGATTCTAAAACATCCTATTTTGTACGATTTTCTGGCTCCACCACTCGGTTGACATAGTCCACGCGCGAGCTCTAGTAAGTCGGACAACACGCTAATTAGGACCACTCGCGAATCGTCTACCTGTCTCCGACTCTCCGCCCTCGGAGGTACTCTAACGTGAAGCGCGTCAGTAGTTGACGTTGGCGTAGAGGAAACGGAGGCTCTGGTCCATACCGGAAACTGCCAACTGTGCAACCACAGGTATGCATTAAAATGCATATTTTGAGTGGGGTCCAGTCAAACACGGTATAAGAAGGGAGCTTACAACTACGAAGGAGGACCACCGCAAGAAGATGGGTTTTAGGACACGAGATAATTGACCCTATCATCAACGGTCAATGATTAGTTGGTGACGATCCCGTGGGGACCAGAGATTCTCGGATGTTATTAAGATCTAATCTAATATAATAGCTTCTTATTCTTCTGTCGTTTATTTTCTGTTATAGACTAACGCAGTAACAGCTGCTTGGAGGGTGCAATACGAGCAAAACAGGTGCTAATTTCTTAGAAAAGGAAGCCGAGACATGTTTACGGCCTCGTCAAAAAAACATGAATAGAAACACGCCCTTGATTAATTATTATACAAATCCATTTCTTAAAAAAAAATTCCTAAGCAAAACAGGGATGTCTACAATACTAAAGTTGACATACGTATAGCATTCTTTTGGCATATACCAAAAAAAGTTTGATAGTTGGACCATCAACCTCGTTTGCCTGTCTACTTTACGTAAGATTTAGGACTATACATATAAATATGATTGGAATTGAGATTGAGATTGAGATTGAGATTACTATCATGAATTAGATAAATCTGAAAAACTAATTATTTTTATCAGGTAGGACTAATAGTAATAACATTATTTAATTTGGTTTAGATATATTCTCATGTCAATCCCAACTACACACATAAATGGCTCTATCGTTTTATCACAAGCAAAGCGTAAAGAATTCTTTACACAAATTTTAAATAACTGACATTTTCAATGAGTTAAAACCCCTAATTTAAGAGATTTAGGAGAAACCATACAGCGTAGTGGAAGCAAAACATACAATAAACAAGAGAGAATTTATCGTCACACTATTATATTATATGCCGACGGGAAAAGTCAAAGCATTTTTTTTTTCTCGTGTATCAATAACGCTTGGGTTTTGGTTGGATGAAGTTTAAGTAGACCCGTTCTCTTCACCGACCAAGAAACCATGTTTTTGCAACGTAAGAAGAGGGAAGGACCAAGTCACAACAATGGACATCGCATAGGCGTAATACAAAGGGCAGGGGTGCTAGAAGCGTTCAAAGAACTTGAGATGGATCACACTAAAAGGTATAGAAGCAGCACCGTTACTTCCTGTTTGTTTTGGGAAGGGAATATACGACTGACGTCTAAACGATTAAGCAACGAACAAATAAAAAAAGTAGAAAGATTCCAAATTTGACGTCCCATCATCACCTTGGGCCAGATATATAAAAAAAAAAAAACTGGAGTTGCCCTTCAATACCCTCTAAAATCTAAATCCAGCAGAAAAAGAACTAGTCAACAACTCAAGCACAGACAAGTCCAACCCACATATTTATGGACCATCTTTTCTTCTTTTCTAACTTCACTTTTTCTCCTCCCTTGCTCTTTAGCAACTTCTTCTTGTTCTTCTTCTATATTTCTTGGTCTGTTCTCGTAATAATGAGACAATGACTAAGAGGGGCAATTGTTGGTGAGAAGGAATAAATGCATATTATACCCGGAAGGTGGTTCTGTTATCGCGTACAGGGAGAGAGAGAAATGGACATGCACGTGGTTTCATCTTCTGTTGGTGGCAACCAAACTATGTATGCGTATAGAGAGAGAGAGAGAGAGAGAGTGGGACTTCTTAAAGCAGAGTTATTAAATTGACTCAACTGTCTCCTTTCCAGCCAAGGCATTTCTCAGCAGTCACTAGCGATTCCACCATTTTCCAACTGTTTTCATTGCATCACATCCCATGCTTCTCTGCCTCTCTTTAAAGTTCTTTTCTTTACTCAACCCCACAAAAGTGAGACGTCCCAGACGCCTTGTTTTGTGTAGTAAACAAAAGGGTTGGTCATACTTTCCCGTTGTTTTATGTGTTAATGTGTTGGCAATTTTAGGAGCTTCTTTAATTTCAGTGTTAACAAGAGTTGAAAATGATGCTACCTCGGTTATATGATTCTGTTTTTGTATTTTTCGTTCTGCAGCTCCAAATTTTCCCTCTCCAGTGAAGGGGGAAACTGACCCAGATCCTCTGTTGGATCCAGTATTGATAATGCCAAATAGGTGGATTCATTGTACAGCAAGTGTACAGCGAGCATGAGAAGATTTTACCAATTTTGTCTTTCTCATGCTGTTTTGCTCCTAATCTCTTACTTTCTTGGATTCCCTACCAGAGTCTCCCCGGCTACTGAGCAGGAGATCTTGTTGCAGTTCAGGGCAGCCATTAGTGATCCCTACAATAGCTTGGCTACATGGGTTCCAAGTGGCAACCCTTGTGAGTACAGTGGTGTGTTTTGTAACTCTCTTGGATTTGTGGAGAGGATTGTTCTGTGGAACGCTAGCTTGTATGGGGTTCTGCCACCAGCACTATCAGGTTTGAGGTCTTTAAGAATCTTGACATTATATGGAAATCGATTTACTGGTAATATTCCAGAAGAATACGCAGAACTAAGCACATTGTGGAAGATAAATTTGAGATCTAATGCTTTATCTGGTTCAATCCCAGATTTCATCGGCAACTTACCAAATATAAGATTTCTTGATCTGTCAAGGAACGGTTATAGTGGAGAGATTCCCTCTGCTTTGTTCAAGTTTTGTTACAAGACTAAGTTCGTTTCTCTTTCTCATAACATTCTTTCTGGTCAAATTCCTAGTTCAATTGTGAACTGTTCCAGGCTTGAAGGCTTTGATTTCTCTTTTAATAATCTCAGGGGTGAATTGCCTCCCCGAATTTGTGAACTTCCTGTTTTACGTTATCTGTCCTTGAGGAGTAATATGCTGACTGGGAATGTTCAGGATAAGATTCCAAATTGCCAGAGGTTGAGTTTTTTGGATCTCGGCAGCAATGCGTTTACAGGATTGGCTCCATTTGAGGTTGTTGGATTGCAAAACATGAGCTATTTCAATGTATCTTATAACTGGTTTCAAGGGGAGATACCAGGAACTGGAACTTGCAGTGAGGGATTGGAATTCTTTGATGCTTCAGTTAATGATTTGAAAGGCGAGATCCCATTAAGCGTTACCAGCTGCAAAAATCTTAAAGTCTTGAACTTGGGGTTTAACAGGCTAAATGGGAGTATACCAGTTGCAATTGGGGAATTGAAGATGCTTTTGGTTCTCAACTTGGGCAACAATTTAATAGATGGGACAATCCCCGCAGAGCTTGGAGGCATCGAGCTACTTCTTGTATTGGATTTACACGATCTCAATCTTGTTGGTGAAATTCCTAAAGCCATAAGCAATTGCATGTTTCTTCGAGAGCTGTGAGTCTTAACAACTTCTTCAAGTGTCTAGAGTTTAATAACATGCTTAATCTTAACACACTTGTCTTACTGTCTGATATGCTGATGCAGGAATGTTTCTCATAATTATTTAGATGGAGAAATTCCTGATACGCTTTACAATATGACTTCCTTGGAAGTCCTTGATCTACACAGCAACCAGCTCAATGGTAGCATTCCACAGTCTTTGGGAAACTTGTCAAGACTTCAAATTCTGGATTTATCACAAAATTTACTTTCTGGAGGGATCCCATATTCCCTTGGAAACTTGGCAAACTTAACACATTTGAATCTCTCCTCCAACAATCTTTCGGGTGCCATTCCTTTGTTATCAAGAATCCAGGCATTTGGTGCATCTGCATTTCTTGACAATCCTGGACTCTGTGGTCCCCCTTTGAAACTTTCTTGTTCAGAAGGTAGGAATGGTACAACCACTGCTTACAAGAAGAACAAGGTGCTTGGTAATTCTGTCATCGTGGCAATTGTTGCAGCTGTACTGATCCTTATTGGGGTTTTTGTGGTATCATTCATGAACATCAGGGCACGCAGCAGGAAGCAAGATGATGCAACATTGGTTGTTGAGAGCACACCGATGGCTTCAACAGATTCCAGTGTTATAATTGGGAAGCTAGTTCTATTCAGCAAGAGCTTGCCCACAAAATATGAAGATTGGATTTCAGGCACCAAAGCATTGCTTGACAAGGAATGTATGATAGGTGGTGGGTCCATTGGAACAGTCTACAGAACTAATTTTGAAGGTGGGATCTCAATTGCAGTGAAAAAGCTTGAGACACTCGGTCGAATTAGAAGTCAAGATGAATTTGAGCAAGAAATTGGACGTTTAGTTAACCTTAGACATCCCAATTTGGTTGCATTTCAAGGTTACTATTGGTCTCCAACGATGCAGCTAATTTTGTCGGAGTTCGTTCCGAATGGTAATCTGTATGACAATCTACACGGGCTTAATTTTCCAGGTACCAGTGCTGGGGTTGGCAACAGTGAACTAAATTGGTCTAGAAGGTTTCAAGTCGCTCTTGGAACAGCTACGGCTCTTTCCTATCTTCACCATGATTGTAGGCCTCCAATACTCCATCTCAACATCAAATCCACCAACATACTCTTAGATGAAAGTTATGAGGCCAAGTTGTCTGACTATGGGTTGGGCAAGTTACTTCCTATTTTGGATAATTATGGGTTAACCAAATTCCATAATGCAGTAGGGTATGTTGCACCAGAGTTGGCTCAAAGCCTGAGACTGAGTGAGAAATGTGATGTATACAGCTTTGGAGTGATTCTGTTGGAGCTGGTTACTGGGAGGAAACCAGTGGAGAGTCCAACAGTAAATGAGGTGGTAGTTTTGTGTGAATATGTTCACCGGTTGTTGGAGACTGGCTCTGCTTCAGATTGTTTTGACAGAAGTTTGCGGGGTTTTTCAGAGACCGAATTGATACAAGTTATGAAACTGGGGCTAATCTGTACAAACGATGTCCCTTCAAGAAGACCAAGCATGGCTGAGGTTGTACAGGTACTTGAGTCCATAAGATCAGGATCAGAATCATGATAGTTGTTCTAGGTGAAGGTGGTGTGGGTTAGTACGGTCGTGTAGAGCTTAGGAAGTTGCAAATTGGAAAAAACAACCATTCTTTTCTGCAAATAAAATGATTCTTTGACCGTATGTCGTAAAAGAACATCCATGAAGAAGATATTGCACTGCAATTAAAATTCTCAGGCAATATCTAATAAGCAGAATTTTACCATATTTTCTACGATTAATCCACGTATCTAACGTTTGTTATGGTCTGTTAACGGTGAAACAAAGCATTTTGTTTATACACTTCATTAAGGAAAAGCACATTGTAGCTTTTATCTCCTTAGTTTCACTTATCGCATCAGTAGTTGCATCACCGCCATGTTATGGTATTTAACCATTCTGCGATCCAAAAAAACTATTGGGGCTTTATCTATGTGCTTGAGTGTTGCCGGTAACTTTGCTGTTATATGCTCTCGTTCTGAAGCATATTCCTTAAATTGTGAGACATGGAATGTCTGATCTACCAAGAATCTTACAAGTAATTTGAAACTTGTAACCTCTCTTTTTTATCATCTGGTATGAGCTGTCAAACAGAAGAGAAAGTTTACAATCAACTCTCTTCTATGAAGAGTGTTGCCTGAAGGATTGGACCTTTAGCAATACTTATTGTCCTACTCAAACTTCCTGTTTGATCTTGTTTTATTCACCTCGTTTCTCATTCGAAGCTCCCCTAAACTAAAATTTTGCGATCACAAGAGGTGTCTCCCAATCTTTCATATCTTCATCTATCGTCAAGTTTGGAGAGTCTCCAACAAAATAAAGGACATACATGAGAGGAAAATAGCCATGAAAAATCTTAAATGGAGTTGAATTGATAAATGCATGATACATGGTATATTGTGGTACATGGTATTATTTTCCATTGCCATTCTTTGATGGAATTATTGCTTACCAGGAATTCCGAATTCCTTCTTATACATGGAGAATCATGTGTTTTTATTGTCAGTGTTTTGCTTAAAAACGCAAATGGATATTTCTTTTGTCGAAGAGTGGAGCTTATGCTTGTGCCACATGCGTCTACCTCAATTATGAAAGGTTGTGAGAAGTACAGATAAAAAAACTCCTTTTAGTTGTTTAAAAGCTTATTATTGGTCTTCATCTCGGTTCCAATTGATAGCAACTTGTTTATTCAAACATCTATGTCAAGGGTCTTGCTGTGTTTACATAATTCTTGTCAATTCTTCTATAATATCCCGTGAGTAATAATTTCTCCAAGTGAGAAAGGTATCGACCACTTACTAATTGTTTATGTCTTCTTCTAATCTGTACCTAATCCTTGGGATGAGATAGATTGGCCTAATTATTTAGCTTGCCTTGCGCCAAAGATACATTCACTAGCTTTGGAGGATCCCCATAGTTTGTCGAATATGCTCCAAATATTGGTGAAAAGAGTTATACATCAAAACATTGTCAAAGAAGACTCAAATAGACATCCTTAGGGATGATTTAAATATTTATTACTAAGGCTTTAAAAAAATGATAGAGCATCAGAAACTCATAATAACCCTGATGAGTTCTGACGATTGTTTTAAAGATGTCTTCATTGTGCACTCTAATTTAACGATACACAAACCTAAAATCTACCAACTTAATCCATAAAGTATTTCTTCAATTAAGGGTATAAGAAACTTACCTATAATTGTGTGTTTATTGAGCTCCCTATAATAGAAGCACGTTCTTTATAAATTGGCATTTGTGCTAATGTTGTGTCTAATGAAACCTTGCCTTATCAGTTCCTTAACTACTTTCTCAATTGTATCCTTTGGCTCTTCAAAATAACTATATGGTATGGTATTAATAGATTATACTCCTTCCTTCAGCCTAATTATGCGATCATGAACTCCACCATAAGGCAATTGGCTAGGTTCTTTGAAACCTTCTCTGAACTTAGCCAATAACTGATTTAATTTATTGAATGAACTTGGTTGTTCCTCAAATTTAATTTGTTGCATATGATACTCCATTAGGTATGTAAGTTGTAGCATGTATAGATCACCATTCCTTGAACCTTTGAGAACCTTATTAAAGTTTTCTTAGAAAAAATCATATTGGCCTTTTTGCCAGTATTTTCTATTAAGGTCACCAAGCGATTCTCCCATTTAAACTTCATTGTGCGAGTTTTAGAATCATATAGCATATTGTTTAATGTAATTAGTCATTGCACCTCAAGCATCATATCATACCCTCCCAAGGTGATGATTAGTGCATCAAATATGAATTGTATGTCTTACATGCTCCACATGAACCCTTAGAATTAAGAATTTGTATGTCTCACATGCTCTACGTGAACCCCTTGTAACACTGGTGACAACTTAGTTTTAAGTCCTCCCCCTACAGTGATTTGAAAGGGAGGCACCTCTTCAATTTCTCTACTACCTCTCTTGACAAATGAGTCATCCAAGAACTTATATGCAGTCCCATAATCAATCAATATTTGTATAGGTCTCCTCTGATGTTACCCTACCACTCTCATTTATTTGTACCCTTCATCGTTACTAATTCTCGTCATTGTTTGAAGCGATATATTAGGAATAGGTTGCTCCTTAGTCTCTTCTCCCATAGGTTCTTCTTCATTCCCTTTAATTCTATATGACTGAAATTGTTTCTTTTTACATTTACTCCCTAGTACATAACGTCCATCATACTAAAAGCATGATCTTTTTACTATCTTTTCGTCGAAGTCTTTACTACTGATAGTTCTTAACCCCACTAGAATTTCTATTTAAATCAGCTTTTGACACATTTCCTTGACTTCAATTCCTTTTCCTGGATGAGGCTTATTCATAAGTAATGGTTTCATGATTCCTTTTATCCCCATTCCACCACTTAAGTACCTTGAGCTCTAAAGTGGACTGGTAGTTTCTCTAAAAGGAAATATATAGGTTTGTATTGGCCGCAACTACAATTTCGTGTTTTCTTGCAAGAATATATGCCTACTGGAGGCTTTGTGGATCTAATAGCTTAATCCTGAGCTCTAAATTTGGTTTTAATCCTTTTAAGAAGGATACTATTAGGTAATTCTCTGAGAGTGATAGCTTGTTATAACACTTATCAAATCAAGCACAATATTTTTGCATAGATCCTTCCTACTATAATTCTTTGAAATTGCCTACAGGATTTTCAAAATTGTTTTCATTAAATATGTAATTGAGTGTAAATATAAATTCTTTCCATTGCATTGGCTCTTGTTTGACTCGTGGGCTTGCTCTTTCAAGTGTATGACGACTAGTCTCACTTTGAAGTTATTTGGTCCATGGTCTAATGCAAAGAATTGTTGACTCTTGTAAAAACAATCTTTAATACTAATTCCTTTAACTATAAGAAAGTTGATTTTGCCACATTTCGTTGAAACAAATGTACCTCTCGGCTTTCAGTGAAGTTTTTGTGGCAACACTGCATTCTCCTTTCCAGATAATATCAAATTTCTGCATAAATTGGTTCTTTTCTTATCGATTTTATTTTGATTCTTCATCGGTAATTTTTTATTTCACATTTTTCTTAATCCTCCTCAATTTCGCACCTGTAGTTTCTTTTATCATTGTGATTTCCCAAGGTTAGTCCATTTTGATTGACATAGTGTTATGATTATTGAAGGATGAAGAAGAAGAAGAGACGCCTAAAACCACAACTACAACCATAAATAATGTCGCTTTTCTTTAACAAGTGTATGGGCAAAATGCTTTGTTTCAGTTTCGCCGTAGCAGACGATAACGAACACTACTCAAGTGTTGAGATGTTAAAACTGTAGCAAGCAAGATTATTTCATGGTTCTCCCGCTGACTAATCAGTACCTAATATCCATGATCTTGGTCGGACTTCTTTGACCTTGTACATCTTGTGTTTTGGGATTTATCAGCCGAGTTCAATAAACCAAGAAAGAGCTGCCTAATTCCCGTGGGCAATAAGAACTACATAGGTCCCCCGGTAAGCTTGGAATGCCATGAATGATCTAATGATGAGAGGCAGGTAGAGCGAATAAAGTGGGAAAGAGTAAGAAAAATTATTGGAAGAGCTTATGTTGCTTTAGGAGTATCGCAAAAAATGACATTTATCCTAAAAGAAATTCGTATCAGATCTGCACTGTATAATAAATAAAAAATATCAAATGCAAGATTTACACGCTTCAGCAATCCTTCGAATTCTTTCCATAACTACAGGCACGTCTGTTTCAGTCAATGTGGTAAAACAGAATTGGAACCATCCTGGTTCAATACAATGACAAGAAGATCCTGGAGTCACGTTAAGTTTAGCCATGTTCAACAGCTTATCCCAAAGCTCCAGCTGTCCCTTCTCGCTATAGGAGCTGATCAATCCACTCATATCAGCCCAACAATACAAACCCCCACTCCCCTTAGTGCACTCAATGTTCAATTGCTTCAAACCTGCCACAAACGCGTCATGTATTCTTCCAAGCCTCTCCTTATTGACATTAACAAACTTCTCAATGAATTTGGTATCTGAAAGAATAGAAATAAGTAAATGCTGAGTTGGAGCTGAAATGGATGAGAACCTTGTTAACCTTTTAGCAGCCATTAGAACATTCTTGTTGAAGGAGTAGATAACACCTATCCCAAACCCTGGAAGTGAAAGATCTATGGATAGACTATACACTATATGCACTCTGTCCTGGTCCTGCTCTTCTAAGTCAACAAGTTCTGCCATGCTCACAAACTCTTCACTTACATGAGTAGACCCCACATATATTTCATTAGACACAATGTGAATGTTCTTCCGTTTGGCAAAGTCCAACAGGTCGTACAATGTTTCCCGGCGAAGCAGACTACCAACAGGATTCCAGGGGTTAGAAATTATTATTCCGCGAACTTTAAGACCACGCTTTTTTGCCTGGTTGAATGCTCGATCAAGTGCAGTTATACTTATATTGAAGTTATCAGCACTGCGGCAGGGGACAGGTATTATCTCCACACCTGTTCGCCATTTTACATCCCTGTCAAATCTGCATAAGATGTTCCTACTTAGTTCTCTCACGTAAATAGTGCCCAAATGAGAACTTTGAAACACAGAAACTAATAGTTACCCTGGGTAATAAGGTGTTGGAACCAGAAATGCATTTCCAGCATCTGCAAGGCAGAAGCTAAGAATCTCAATTGCAGGGGTGGCACCAGCTACCAATACAATTTGTGTGGGGTTGAAGGAAACCGAGTTGTCCACCATGTGAGACATAAATCCTGCCACAGCCTGAAGACTAAGAGAAATTAGAAAACACCAAAGCAATTGTGATCAATATTAGGCGCTGTTCATGTGCAACACAACATCCTCTGATCACGTGGAATGGATTTCACCATATTGTGACATTTGAGATGCAGCATTCAAATGGTTAAAGACCCAAGAGTTCTAAAAGCACCCATGATATATAAACATCTAAACACCAACAACTGGTCCGGAAAACTACAACTAGCTCAGAGAGATCTAACCAACTGGCACACACATCAGTTCAATAAAAATGAAGTACAAAGAAACCTCTTCAGCTTAGCTTATTGTTAAGGACATGTACCAAACAAATGATTGTAAGTGCAAGAGGAAATTTACAATTAAAATGCAGGATTTCCCAATCCAAGCACATCCATGCATAGAAAAGGGAGAGACAGATGCAAGTTGAGAAAAGTTCATTACCCATGGGCCTTAAGTAACATGAACTGCGTAACCAGTCTCTTGCACAAAGGTGTCAGAAAATTTAAATAATTGAAACCCAACACTGAAGGAGGCATATCAACTTGAGAGGGAGTAGCTATGAGATGAAGGCTTACGAAGGAACTAAGATTCTTGGTATCAGAAAAGGAAAACTTGGGACTCTTAAGGAAATACAATGAGAGAGGAATGTGACACTTTGTCACAGGTTTAGCCCAATTGCAGAAAAGAAAAAACAAGGAAGTTTCCTGCTCCTAAATACATCATCCATATTTTCAGCATGACTCTGTGAAGCATCACCAGATACTTCTCAAATACACAGATCAGGAAGTTGGCCAGAAAACATTATAATCAGGAATTATACTCGAGGACTATACCTTTTGATTTACAAATGCAAGAACACAAGCATGATGAACTTAACAGAGATTCAGAAATTGATAAAATGAAGCCCCAGGTCAGCCACCAATCGATAAAAAACACAATTTTGGCAAATTGCGCAAGAGCTAGAAAGAGACATTTATTTTAGATGCAGAAACAAGTAGTATCCACTGATCCAATAATAAATTCCTTTTCAGCAGAACTTTAAATGAACTATCCACAGATGTAGCATAAACATTCTTCCTTCAGTTGGTATAACTACGTAAGATTGCTTCCAAAAAGGGGGTGACTTCTGGGATGCTTCTGGTATATTTGTAGGATGCTTATGATGTTCTTTTAAATACTAGTGTTCTCCGTTTTATGGAAGTGGGGCTTTCTCCATGTAAATGCATTTACATACTTGGAAGGAAAGATAATAACGATATGTTTGAAAGTCAATTTAAATGAGAATAGCAGTCTAGAAAAAGGAATTCAGATTGAAGATGACAATTATAGTTCATCAAGCAAGATTCACTTTTTAAACATGCCCATCAACTATTCTTGAACTAAGGGAACTTATATTAACCATTCTGGTCTTTGGGCGCATCTAATGCATGATTCCATTGTTTCGATAGTTTGAGTGATACATCCATCTAAGCAATTAGTGTTTAAGATTAACAATTTCACGAGTATTGAAATGGTCAAGAACACACATCCAACTTCATTCTTGGGGATCTGATCAAAGCCTACCATCGACAAAGGTTTCCTCCATCTCAAATCTAAAAGTCAGACTTCGGCCATTAGCTGGTCTGTGAGCCATCTTATGAAACAAACCAAGGTATGAAACATTCATGATGAAGAAGATACTACATTCCTTAAATAAAAACTGAAACTTGAGAAACTTTTAATCACATTTCGCCAAATCATGAAGCAAATAGAAAGCAATGAAGGACCTCACAATTTCTGACATTTCTACCTTTTCCAATGTACCATAACTAAGTCTCACAATTATCGCTAGAATATCTAAGTTTACAGCGCAGCATAGACAAATATGGCAAAACCGAACTGACAAGCTTAATACAATGTCGTTGTTAAGTTAAAAAAAATAAAGAGATAAAAGGGTTACCACTTTCAACTCCATATATCCACCAAAAGGCTGGTAAGTAGCAATACCACGAACACTCATCCCCTTTCCTCCACAACACAGCATCGCTTCTCTTCCATTCTCAACCAACCATTCGTTGACCAAATCCAACGTCAACTACAAAACACATACGAACATTAATTAGACACATAAAAGAAAACAAAAATGCCAGACCCATAAACAAAGCTCACCTTGTTCTCAGCCATTCCAAGTTGCATAACACCATTGGGGTTAAGCGACGCGTCGTAATGATCCTCCAACACTTTTCTCAACCCAGCATCTTCGGTAGACTCACCACTCTTCACTATGGCATTAACTCTACCAGACAAATACGCAGTTCCTCGAGGACTTCTCGGAGACAGTAGATTCCTCGATAATGACCTGGGAAGCCCAGTAAGCTCCGGCGTCGTCTCGTTCTGCGAGCTTCCGTCGTCGGAGTCATTCGGGTCACTATTCCGGTTACGTCTGAGGTAAAGCTGAAGAAAGTAAAACAAAGCGCAAGGTATCACTGAACCCAAGAAAAGCCCACCACTGCCTTGAACTACCCCCTGTAACGGTACTATGATTCTCATGGCGGTACCGCCGCCACCGTCACGAGTAGAGGTCGCTGTTGAGAGCTCGTCTGGGTCGGGGCTCTGGGTGAACCGGGTCTGGGTCATGCTGGCAAAGGCAGAGGCATCTGAAAGTTTAACGTGGGAAAGTCTGGTGGGGTGGTTAATTGGTTAAAAGGGTTGGGTTAAACGGGTCATAATCTGGGTCGAGCGGACCATGCATGTACAGGGAGAGAGACGGTGGGTGGTGTCGTGTGGAGGAGATGGTTATGGTTGGTGTTTGTTAAATTTCCTGTCTTTTTGGACTTTGGAGTTGATATTTGAATTTTTAGCGTCATATTTATATATTTTGTTGTATTGTCGTACATACAGCGCCGTTCCTTGTTCGAGGGGAGCGTACTGGATGCAGTCGTTGGGATTTTTCACGGAAAAGAGTTTGTTAGCATTTTACTTTATGGAAATATTATTTTTGGTTATTATATTAAGGCAGATTTAGACTTTGGACCCAAAAAAAAAGAAAAAACCCTATAGCAGATCTCTTTGGAGTTAATTCAGCTTTCCTTCCTCTGCACATCTGCCATTTTTCTATGACAAGACCGTAAGTTTGAATCTGACTATTCACGTGTATTAGATGTTTTCTAAATAAGAAAGTTAATAAATTAGTCTCCTATAAATCAGGCACTGCACCAAGGTCCTATTATTCTTTATGAATCAGCAGTACAATTTCCAAATTTAAAAAGTAATGTAATGTTATATTTGATTCACTACAAGAAAATTTTTGTTTTGCGACGGACATTACTGACAGAAAATATTAACTTTCTGTTGGTATGTAATATTAGCGACGAACTTTAACAATAGACAAAGGTGTCGTAGAAACGATCGTAGTTAATAAATACCGACGGAAAATAATGTTCCATTGGTAAATTTACCGACGGAAAAATATAAACCGTTAGTAAATTTACCGACGGAAAATAATGTTTCGTTGGTAAATTGGTTTATTTACCGACGGAAAATAATGTTTCGTTGGTAAATTTACCAACGGTTAACATTTTTCCGTTGGTAAATTTACCAACGGTTTATATCTTTCTGTCGATAAGTTGTTAAAAAATTACCGACGGTTATTCCCTCTGTGATTACCGACGGTTTATCGTTGGTTATTCCGTCTGTGATTACCGACGG
>JANQAP020000553.1:3628913-3640534 GCA_026874005.2 Erythroxylum coriaceum | reverse complement strand
TCTGTTGGAATATATGGACCACTTTCAATGATATCCCAAAGATCAATGTGTGTGGATTCTATGAAGAGCCGCATTCTATCCTTCCAATAATGATAATCTTCACCATTGAATGTAGGAGGTCTTATGACTGAGGCACCTTTAGCTATAAAAGCATGTGATTCAGCCACTGATCTTTATCCTCATTTTGTAACAGTGTTTCTTAGAAACTTCGTTCTGCTACCAACTGGAGTAAATCACTTGTTATTATAGAAATCACGAATATGTAAGAATACATAAGAAGGGGGTTGAATTGTGATAAATCGTCTAAAATTGAAATTTTTATTAAAAAATAACTTCTTGATTTTCTTGAAAGATTCAGACAATTTACAAAACAACGCATTTAATTCATTTGAGTAATGCAACAGCGGAAATAGTATCTATTCTTCTAACAACATGAAATTAAAGAGATAAGGTTTAGAGAATATAACACCGCGATTTATACTGGTTCACCCTTAACCTTAGGATTACGTCTATTCCTCAGAGTATATATGAGATTTCACTATCTCTTTGAACTTTTACAAGTATTATTTCACACTTCCAGAGCCTCTTCAGGTCTCTTTCACAAAGTATTCTTTATCTGCTATCTTAGCCTCTTCAGGCTGTAGTCTTCCCTTTCATTGAAAAGATTTTGAGTTTTCTAAACTCACGTTACAGGTCGACTTGATCTCTCTTCTTTCTTCTTTTCACTTAAGCTATTTTTTACAATATCGTAAGTAAGAATTGAGAGTTGAAGGTTCAGAGTTGTAAGATTGTGTCTTGTGTATATTGTATTCTCTTCTTTTTGTTTATGACTATAAGTGATATTTATAGTCTAAATCTCCAACAGTCTTCCTGAAAACTGCTTGTAGAATCTTCAGAGATCAGTTGTTAGTTGAGTCCTGTAACCAACTCCAACTTACTCCAACTAACTAACTAACTAACTGATGTTGTAAGTTGTTCTTCAATTATAACGTCTTGATTTGTTTTGTATAATTCATCTTATGTCTTTGCTTCGTCTGATGTCCTCGCTTCGATATCATCTTGACTTGATGATTTATGCCTCTTACATTTATGTGCACACTCTTCTATTATTATTATTATTTGACTTTCATCAAAATCAATAGAAGGAGTGAAGTCTCCTTGACTTAACAAATCTGATGATTTAGACTTAGGACTTTAGGGTTCACTAATTTAAGAGATTGATCAATAAATTATGTATTTGAATGATAGGTTATAATAATAATTGCTCAAATTTACTTATATTCTCTCTCAAGATATATAAGAATACCTAACTAGTTTATTTTCATCTCTCAATGTGAAACCTAACTAGTTAAATTCATTAAGAACAAGCAACCATAAGTTATCACACTAGTTCAGGATATCTCTATCTCTAAATCTAATGTGTTTATCTTCCTAGTGCACAAATCATACTTCACCTCTCAGTTCATCATATAATTCCTAAGATTGCATCTATGGTGATCAGGCATAGCAACAACAATGAAGGTCAAGAAAGATAAACATAACCAAAGAACTCTCATTCAAAATCAATCAATCCATAAAATATGAATCAATCCCCAAAATTAGGTTACATCACTTAACCCTAATTGGGATTTAGTTCAAGAACATGATAAAAAAAATCCATACAAATAAAGATAATCAACATCCAAGAAAGAGTAGAGAGAAGATTGAAAAAAAAAACAGAACAAGATTGCTTCCAATGCTTGATTGAATCCTTCTTTATCTTCTTCTTTGCCTCTTTTGGGTGCCTTCTTTTGAGTGCCTCGTTTTCTGTGCAGACCTCCCTCTTTTGGTCTTACAAATAAGTATTTATAGTGTCTTGGGCTTAAAGAAATGTACTTTTTGCTAAACAGGGGAATAAAGATCGTAACAGTGCCGTCAAAGTCCATTAGGCGGACCTTAAGTCTTTTGGGCTGACATTTTCTATCTTCCGAAGTGAAATTGGCTAGCCAATGTCTGTTAGGTGGACCTTATGTCCGTTGGACAGACATTTTCTATCTTTTGGAGCAAATTTGGCCAACAAAAGTCCGTTAGGTGGACATTTTTTGTCTTTTAGCTTTCCATCTCGGCTCATGTTCGTTTGGAGGGACATGATGTCCGCTGGGTAGATATACACTAGTCATTTATAGAAACATGAAATTTTCACCCTTTAGACGGCAAAATCTCCCCTTGAAGTCTTCACAGAAGTTGTATAACTCGGAGTCCTCTTCGAAAGCACTTTTGAATGACCTTAATCCGACATCCACAACAAAAGTTACGGCTCTTGCCCCTAAATCTATCCATTTGCACCTATTAAGCAATAAAGTTGAATTGTGTGAGAATTAACCAAATAAATCTCAAAATTCGCATAGAGATAAGTCAAATTAGTTCTAATACATCCCAAAATCATATATAAATAATTTGAGTTATCAGTTTATAACTATTTTCTTATCACTTTAGTCCTCTGTTCTAATAAAGAGGGAGTTGAGACATGTTTACAAGTAATAAGTGAGTCGCATCATAGTATGTTAGGTCTAATGCTGGAATAGATGTTTCTAGTATTATACCTAAAGATCATAAATTTTGGTCCCAATGTCAATATATAATCTGAGTTTGTGAGCCTGTAGTGAGAGTACTTCGTCTAGCTAATAGTGATGAGAAGGCAATATTGAGTTATTTTTATGATGTCATAGAGAGAGCAAAGGAAGCAATCAAGACGAATATGAAAAATAGGCCTTCTTTATATACACCTTATCTTGCAGCTATCAATAAAAGATAGAAAAGACAACTTTACTCTTTATTGTTCATAGTTGGGGCATTTTCAAATCTTAGTGTCTATTTTAAACCAAAATTTACAATGAAAGTTAAAGTTGATAAGGGAATGCTATTAACAATCATAACAATTATTAGACAATAAGATTCCCTTTACTCATAAATGGAAGTATACAAGAATGCATATGGTGATTTTAGAATGCCCATTGTAATTTGTCAAAGAGACAAACTTAATTCAGACATATATTTTTTTTCACTCTTGTTATTTATTTGAAATTAATCATCACTTTATTTATGTATAAGGGTATTTTTATTTTCCTATAGTTGTTTGGTGAGACTAATTCAAAAGTAGTGTTCCAAAACTGCAAAGGTTTATAATTTGAATTTTGAATCGATATGTGACTACAATAGGGTGTGAAAGAAATTGGAGAACATTTGAATTCATTTATTCTAAGAAAAGGAATATAGTGGAACCAAAATAATTGAACGATTTGATCTTTGTTCGATATAACTTAAAACTTTTTTAAAAGTATGTTATTATCATTACTAAGTTGAATATAATTATTTAATTATTTTATTTTATTTATTTACTAGGACTCTTAATAGCATAAGTAGTTCTATAGATCTAATTTACTTTGACCATATTAATCTTTTAGCATATTAAATTTTTGGGAACAAAGTTTAATAGATGAAAATGAGTTGGAAGAAAATATTGGGTAAGAAAGTATTGGCATGTCATTTAGTGCAACAAACTTGAATGATTGTGATGATAAGACTTCTCTTAATGATGATGATTTTTTACTAAATAAAAATTGAGATCAATATGATTAAAGTGGATATTCGATTAAATGAAGTTCTAAATTTTTTATTTATCTTTTCTTTTAATTTCACTAATATTTGATGTATATGTTAAATTCTACATGCATAATATAAATATATAATTTTAAACTGTGTGTATTTTTGTTTTAAATTTCACTTCTACACTTGGCTATGTTCCTTAACATGAACTCTTATTGTAAATTGTACTGTTTATGAAGTCGTGGATTCATAGTATTCTTACTATATGTGTTGATGCAATTATTCTGTATTATATGATGTAAATTGTAATATTTTAAGTATTTTGCGTTATTTTTAGTTTCATATTTGTATGATAATTAAGTAATCTTTTTCTTACATTGATTGTGGTTCTTGTTTATATGTGAAATATATAAAATAATATTAATAGAAATAAAGATATAGTTGTTATTTCAATTTTATATTATTATGATTTTTTAAATAGAGTTGATATAAAATTAAAAATTATATAACACAATATATTGAGAGATTATTCTGCAATTTTAAAAATTTCAAAGACTATTTTGTAATTTTTAAAATTACCTAAAATAAGACTCGATATAGATTAGTACCGATACTGTAAACATATTAGAACTAAATTCAATACTGATATCAATATGCTATTCATACGATTGCCCAAAAGAATCAGAACATGTCCCCGCCTATGCCCTTATTAGGCACTATAATTTCATACAGGATACACTATCCAACGGAAAGCCTCTCGAACAATGACATGCCTGTATGTCTAAGTTCTAAGCTAATGTGTCTTTCTAGTAGTTTTTTTTTTTTTTGCATTCCTTGCTAATGTTTGCCTTAAACTCGGACAAAGAAGTAAGTTGCAGAAAATGTTGCCAATGTATTCATAGTTAGTAATTAGATCCTCTCCCTCTGGTAGGAGTAATGAACATAATTTGATCTCTCAATAACAAGAGTTCCACAATTGCTACTTATTGTTACTACTGGTTTAGGACTATCATTTTACTAGCTTACCAATGTGAGTGGAAGCTAATGATATAAAAATTAAGTAGCAAATAAATGGGAAAAAGGAATGGCAAATCAAATTAACCCACAGAATTGGCTAGTTACTCCCCACATTCACCTGAGCAGCTCTACAGTTTCATTGTAGGATTATATTTGATGTATTACCTAACCTATTCATCTTCACTCCTATATCTTGCGTTTAGAAAATTTATTCTATGACAACACTTTTGCTCCCAACTTAATTGAATTATTTATAGAAGAAAGAAATCATTGGTTATGATAAGGTTGTTTTGGAATATGTGAATCATCGATTAACTAAAAACAAACTCAACCCCCACACTAGTTGTTGTAAATTCTAAATCTCCTTTTGTCCTAACCTATTTTATTCTCCTAACCCTAAAATGAGAGCAATGATTAACAACAAATTTCATAACTAATTTTGTATCCAGTTCAAGTACTTATAGAGATAAGGTAGAGTGTAGAAGGTTGCGGTCCCATGATCAGCATATGCGACTGAAGCAAAGCATGTTACAACAATTCCAACAATCAAAATGACTTTCTTAGTAGCCATATCTATGCTATTGCAACTCAATGATTCGAATTCTCTAAGCATTTGATGGTTTATGCCATGAGAGTGGCCTCCTTTTATAGCAAAATTTGCATTTCCCACCAATGGATTTTATTGTGTGCCGTGATTGGTCCAGAAACACAATTTTAAATTATATTAAATGCCATTTGAAAAAAAACTAAAATATAGTGTCCATATGTGCGAACATAAGGCAAGTAGTTTAGTGTTAGTTGGGGGAATTGATAAAAGTAGAACTGTTCTGTTTATCTTGGATTCAACATTTTTTAGGACATTTAAATGTGTACAATGTGGTGTATAAGGACTTCTTCCTTCCTTGGTGTAGATATTTTGACTATTCCAAAGATTATTTGATCTTGCAATTCATGATAAAAGAGGGTATATACAAGTAGATAATCTCAAGGACATAGTAGTTGGCATAAGAACCTTACAATTAAATCTAAATTTTAGACAATTATGGCCTTGTTTGGATGTTGGCTGATCAGCTATAAAATAGTTGATTGACCATAATTAGTTGATTGACTTTGTCAATCAGCTATTGGTTCTGTTAAAATATAGAAACTGCTTGTAAGCAGTGTTTACGCAACAACTGATTGACCTTTCCTATAATGTCCTTCACTCTCTACTCTCTATGCAATGTCTATCTGGTCTCACTTCTCTGGCCTCTCACTTATGCATGGCTACCATTTAATAAGTCCCTGGGGTGCATGACTCACTTATGTCCTTTGCTTTAAAGTTCAATAATATAAAGTTCTTATGTCTCACTTATGTCTTTTTCATAATTTTTTTAAAGTTCAATAATATAAATATAATATTTTGGATTATTAATCTATATTTTGAGGATTATAAAATTAATTTTTATAGAATTAAATATCTAAAATCTAAATTCCTATAAGAAAATTCAACGAAATACTAAGATATATAATATTCATACCCTTATAATTTTTTTGAAGTCATGTCCTCATAAGTCATTTTACACATAAATAGCTAATACTAAACAGCAAAGTTTACCAAACATCAAATGACAAACAGCTAATACAATCCGCTGGTCAAATCAACTAATAGAATCAGCTATCAGCTAATAGCTAATAGAATTAACTAATAGCTAATGCAATCAGCTGATTGCCAAACAGGGTCTATATATGTATATACATTATGCTTCAGAGTGTCTAGTATATGGTTACTGCATTGGATGTCTAATTGAAAAGATACACAGAAACTCAAATTAAATATGCATCGTAACTAACCATACGTAAGTATATTTTTGTCCTTTTTAAAGAGTAAGTAAATGATGATCAAAGCACGGTCATGATGCGTTATTCCTAATTTCTGTCTAGGATTTTCTCTCTATTGAAGTGAATATGTCTGCAAAGGAGCATATAGCATTTTCTCACAAGGATTTGAAGAAACAACTCCCCTTACAGGGACAATGAGGAGTACCGCCACCCCAAAGGAATAATGTTTGGTTGGTGGAGATGAGAACATACACCGAGTCTAACAAATTTCTAAGGCATAATTTGACCTCCCAATGCTGCGAGTTTCCTCATCTAGGCTCGAAGTTTCCTGAGAATTGGAAAAGTAAGATTGGCTTTGATGTCATACGTGTCTTAAATTAGTATATTATTTATATAAACTCACGTTTTACTTATTTTAAATTTATTTGTAGTTAATTCAATGTTTATTTTCATCTTTTAAATCTATAAGTTATTCTTTTATTGTTAATATATGAATTTGGTAAAATTATGATATCTTATCTTTACTTTCACATGTACTTACTTTTGTGTATATAAATATATATATTGTCCTATTTTAAAAATACGAGAGGTTATTTTTTTACCATATTTTTCCTCTTCTTTAAAAACAAATTTTGTTAGGTTAAAATTCAATGTACTATTATTGGTTCCTTGGACAAGAAGAGGAGAGTCATCATCATTCTGCACTCGTGAGGCAAAATAAACTTTTAAAGACAATGATCTTTCACTCCTCAAGCTTACTTTAATATGTTCTTTTATTGTCTGTCACAATCATTCTTAAGAGTTTATTAGACATCTATTCCATTCTTAAGAGTTTTTTTTTCAAAATCCATAATCTCTTCGGGCTGATAGAAACATGAGAGAGAAACTCTAACTTCTCTCTTACCACCTCTTCCACACACCAAACCCTAGCCCTAAACCAGATCTAAATCACTCCACCTTCCATTGGAACTCTGTAGATCCAACCCTTTCTTTCCTTTGATGTCCAGTTGGTTTCCAAATCTTAAGTGGAGACTGAATTTCCACCTTTACCTTCTACCTTTAAAATAACCTTTTCCCCGACCCCCCTCCCCCTCCCTCAACCCTCCTCCCCTCCTAAAATCAACCTTCCTTCCCCATCCCCCTCTTCAATGAACCCTCCCTCTACCCCTTCCACTTCGCCCCAACTTTTGATCCCCTATAGCTGGCGACATTGTCAATGGTCCTAGGAAAACATGGAAGCAAGTTATGGGAGACAACTCAGGTTCATCTTTCATTTTCAGTCCTTCTGTGGAGATTGATGGGAAGCTAATAGTGGCTCCTAGTTTTGAAATCCTGTAGGAAGGAGTTAGGTCATGGGAAGCCACTCTTGTTGGGTTTTTTATGGACAAAAGGTCTGCTTTCCCAGTGATTAAAGCAAGGGCACTGAGAAATTGGAAAGGAAGATGTCTTATGGAAATAATGCTAATTGAGGAGGAAAATTTGATTTTCTCTTTCTCATTAAAATCGAAAGCTCAAAAGGTAATTAAAGAAGGCCCTTGGCACATCAACAATTTCCTTTATTTCTTTAAAATTGGCAATCGGTAATGGAACTTGAAAAGATTAGAATTAAGAATATTCCTCTATAGGTGAACACCTATAACATTCCCTCAGAATATTGGACTACCAAAGGATTGAGTATGTTAGCTAGGTTCTTAGGGAAACCAATATGTATGGAGGAAAAGGGTTGGATTTGCACGGTTATGTGTGAGTATAGATCTTTCTAAAGAAATGAAAGATAGCATCCCTATCTTACGATTGGCAAATGAACATTCTCTTAAAGAGGATAAAGTTCTGGTTACTTATCAATGGAAACCATCTCTTAAAGCTCAAGGAAAAGCATGGAATCGTACAGGAAAAATCTTTAATAGAAGGGACTGTTGGGAAGTGATGGGGATGGAAGAAATTTTATCTGGGGATAACATAGAAGGTGAGGAGGCAGAACAAGAATCTGGAAACTGTGAACGAGTTCAGGCTGAACAAGTTTCTCCTATAAAGGGAGAGAGCAACCAGGTGGAGAAGAGCCCAATTTCACTCCAAAAGGAAGGAACAAGTCTGAGTCTACCTAGTGAACCAAACAATACTCTAATGAATATAGGGAAAACTATTCTGGAAGCTAGTGAAGATAATTCAAGTGAAGGCGCTCAAAAACCTATATAGTCTGGAAACATTATACAAAAGGTTAATCTTCAAAGTGGAGTTTCTCAATAGGAGCAGTTTAAGCAAGTTATCTCTAGGAAAAGTAATCAGAGCAGTAGGAAAGGCTCTAAAGGAAAAAGTAATCTCATATGACGTTAATCATATGGAACGTTCATGGAATAAATAAACTGTCCAAGCTCAACGATTTAAGGGATTTTGTTATAAAGGAGAAACCTCTAGTATTTTTCTTTTGGAAACCAAAATTAGAGAAGTTAATTTGAATAAACTCTGTTGTTTGGGTAGCAAATGGCAATTTCTTACAAACCACCAAAGCCATGCCTACAGAAGGATTATTATTGCATAGATGGGGAATTTTTGGAGGTCAAAGCTCTGGAATCTAGTCAGCAGTTTATCCATACTGAGCTCTACTTCAAAATGGAAAATTGTTGTGTTTTAGTAACTTTTGTCTATGGTTTTAACACTGTTTTCCAAAGAACTGATCTATGGCATTTTCTACGAAGAGTAAAGGCTTCGATAAATGTTCTATAGCTGGTTAGTGGTGATTTCAACACCACTTTACTCAGATCGGAAGCAGAAGGAAATTGTAACCTACTAAACTACTCTTCGGATATGTTCAACTGTATGCAGGAAGTGAAACTTATGGATCTAAAATTTGAAAGTCATATATTCACTTGGTCAAACAAGCAAAGTTCTATTAGCACATACAGAAGAAATTGGATAGAGTAATGGTTAATGTGGAATGGTTAAATATTTTCACAAGAAGCTCGGCACAATTTCTAGACCCTGGAATTTTGGACCATACACCTTTGAGGATTGGTAATTTGTTTACAAATACTAGAATCCATCATCTTTTTAGGTTCAACAATTTTCTGGTAAAAATGGAGGGTTTTTAGGTAGTAATAAGGAAGGGGTTGGAGTGTGACTTTTACGGGATAAAGCAGTACATCTGTCTCTAAAAGCTCAAATTTATTCAAAAGGAATTGGAAAGCCTAAACTCAAAGAAAGGTCATAATCTTTCTAAGGGGATAGAAACTGTTAGAGACAAACTTTCAGTTATTCAGAAAACACTGGCTACTAATCCCACAGAAATCTCCTAAGTTCAGATGTTCCCCCTCCAGGCTCTGAAGCTGACCTAAGGCAGTATATTCAAGCTAGAATCCCTGATACTGAAGCTTCTTTGTTAATCAGACTAGTGATAGATCAGGAAATAGAGAAGGTTGTGTTTGATATGAATGGCTCTAAGGCACCTGGCCCTGATGGATTGAATGGGATTTTCTACCAAAAATCTTGGAGTAACGTGGGAGGGCTAGTTAAGGAGGCTGTACATGAATTCTTTGTAAAGGGAGCATTGCTTAAGGAGATTAATAAGACTTCTCTATGTTTGATCCCTAAAATTTCCAACCCTACCTCTTGGAGTGAATTTAAACCTATTTCTTGTACAAATTTCCTCTACAAGATCATTGCTAAGATTTTGGCAAATAGGCTAAAGGAGGTTCTACCTTTTCTCATTAATAAAAATCAAGGAACCTTTATGAAACAGGGACATAGGGAATAACATCCTTCTAGTGCAGGAGCTTTTGAAAGGTTATAATCACTGAACAAGTCCTCTATATTGTTCTATCAAAGTGGACTTACAAAAAGCTTTTGACAGTGTCAAATGGAGTTTTCTACTCAGAACCTTGGAAGTCATGAATTTCCCCCTCAATTTTTGAAGGTGGATTCAAGAATGCATTAGTACTGCTTCTTATGGTTTATTGATAAATGGGTGCCTTACGAAGTTGTTTAAAGGAAAGAAAGGACTTAAATAAGGGGACCCTCTATCTCCATATGTGTTCCTAATATGCATAGAGGTCATTACTTAAATGATAAAGCATAACACTTCAACTGATTCCAGTTTCAGATATCACTTAAATTGTAAGAAACTCTCTCTAACTATTTTATGTTTGCAGATGATCTAATCCTGCTAAGCAGGGAAAATGTTCACTCAGTCTCTTTACCTATGGATACTCTCAAAACCTTCAAGGAGGTGTCGAGTCTGTGTATCAACCTCGGTAAAAGTTATTTCTGGCTATCCAAAAGTGCTTCTTATTTGTCAAATGCCTTTTTTCTAGCTACTAGAATGGTCCTTAAGGATCTGCCACTTCCATATTTAGGAATTCCTATTTCATCTTGAAGACTTAGGTTCTATGACCTCTAATAGAGAAAATCTAGAAAAGATTGGGCTTATGGATAAATAAAACCCACTCCTATGGAGAGAAATTACATCTTCTTAAATTGATTATTCTATCTATGCAAACCTACTTTTCCCACCTATTTATCTCTAAAGGGCTCATTAAAACTATTGAAAAGCTGATGAAGCTGTTTCTATGGGGAAAAGGAAATGGTGAGAAAGGTATAGTAAAGGTCAGTTGGAAATCTATCTGTCAACCTAAGGAAGAAGGAGGTTTAGGATTACAGACAATTAGCAAGAAAAATACTCTTCTAATGCTTAAGAGGATTTGGACAATCCTAGGTGATAAACAATCTATGTGGACCAAATGGATACATCTATATACTGAAAGGTGAAAGTCTTTGGGCTCTAAGAATCAAAGATAGTTATACTTGGTTCTTTAACCAAATCCTAAGAATGAGGGATGGAGTGCAACCGAACATCACTTATTAAATTAGGACAGGGGAAAGACTCTCCTTATGGTATGACAACTTGACAGGGCAAAAAACTTTTATCCAAAACCAGTTGGTAAGAACTTTATTGGAAAGGTTCCTTTTGAAAACAAAGCTCCATGAGATAGCTAGTAATGGAGCTTGGTTGTTAACTTTAGAGGAAATTAGACACTTGTCCATTCCACAGTTTAGAAGTCTTAGGGAGAGTGATATTTACCTATGGAATGGGATTTTAGTTTCGGCTATAACCACATGGGAGGCTAAAAATGTAACAGCCCAGACCACCCGCTTGCAGATATTGTCCGCTTTGAGCCTCGGCCTCTCGGGCCTCGCGCTCTCAC
>JANQAP020000553.1:3500858-3512256 GCA_026874005.2 Erythroxylum coriaceum | reverse complement strand
ATGGGGGAGAAAAACTAATCAATTTTCACATATCCAGGACGAACATATAGACGTTCAACAAAAAGAATGTTAATAGCGGAAGAAATAAAGGCTACCTATGGTTACATTTTATTAAATTGTCAAGAGGTTTAACCTTTTATGAAGTAAGTTTAAGTTAATTTTGAAATAGATTAATTGAGTTTCTGAAGTTAGTATTGTTCACAACTAAAATATATAATAATGCTTTTAGATTATATAAGTAATGGTTACGTAAGCTAATGCCTGAAACAACACAGGATAATATTAACAAATAAGTTGAAAGATACTTTTCTCAATGGTTTGAGAAATATGTAAGTTTCACTTGTAATAATTTAAATGATTGAATTATCAAATCAAAGTGACTAGATGACATTATACTATTTAATATGATAAATTGTTTTTTGTGTTGGCCTCAGAAAATCCAATAGAGAACAAGTTTATATGTGATCTTACGAAAGGACCTTTACGAATTGTTAAATTGTAGACAATGTATTTTGTTAATGGATATTAGTTTTATACAAAATATCATAGTTATAGCATGACAACAGTAAATAGAGGAGTTTGCATACAGGGAGAATTGATGGATTACTATGGTAAAATTATTGAGATACTTGAAATTGAGTACCTTGTATGGCCAATAAAACGAAGTTTGATATTTAAGTATGAATGATTTGATTCAACTCCTAATGTTGGAACAAAAGTGCATAGGTAATACAATCTAGTTGAAATCAACCAGTGAAGAAGATTTAGACAATTTGAGCATTTTGTGTTAGCGATGCAAGCGATCTAGGTGTATTATGTCCCTTTTCCCAACTTATGATGACATAAATCATATTGGTTGGCCGTATGCAAAGTAAAACTTGTAAGTATTTTTGAATTACATGGAAAAGGAGAAAAATAAGAGAATTGAAAGTGAAGCATTTTAGGAAGATGTTTATGAAATAAATGCATGTGTAACATATGACGAGACTGAACCTTTGAATGATCTAAATAATGAATATGTTGAAATTTCATCTGAAGAGGATGAGGAGGGCGAGAGATCTGAAGAGGAGCCTGAGTTTGATTCTAATTCTTTAAAAAAAAAGATGATGATGATTTTGATTTACAATTAAGTGCTAATAGTGATTAATTTATGTTTGTAATAAAATATTATATAAATAAATCTATTATTGCATCAACAATATATCGTTATATATTGAATTTATATTGTTCTATTACTGGAAAATTCAATAAAATGTGAATTTCAAGCTAAAAATATGCCATCAAAGAGAAAACAAGATATGATGCAGCCAAGGTTCAGGTTACAATGATTTGGAGAAGTCAATGCATTTTCAGGTGAAGCATCATATTCCGTAGATGCTACTGCATAGCCAAATGAGGCATCACCTTCTGTACTTGTTGCTATACCATCCAACAGCTCTGCTACACCATCCACCACCCTTATATCGATAGTGATATCTGGGGGTAAACATTGCAGATGAAGAAGGCGACCTTCAGCCCGGTGCTAAGGGAGTTAATGGAAGAACGTACATCATAATTGCCGACAATTTGTAAGTAAAATCCTCGTAATTTTGTAATACATAATAACATCATTGGTTTATACTGAAGTTATAGGTTTTAATTTGAAAATGATCTAAAATAAATTATGTATTAGGTTGGTTTCGTCTGGAACGTGCTTAAGAAATATCTCATCCAAGTTCAAGGAGAGGATAGATCTTGAGAGTTATAAATAGAAGAATGTCTCTCAGCCAACAAATGATTTTTATTATCAAGAGTTTGAGGTACACAAAATATATTCTTTATTTTTTTTATTTTATCTAATTTTATACATTAATTAGATAAATATTGTCTTTTATAAGTACTTATTGTAAGTTTTTCTTTTTTCCAGAAAGAATTTTTTTGGAATCCAAATTTTGATGTTGTAATTTATAATGTATGGGAGAGGCGACCTCGTACACATGCTAGAGACTTTCTTACTTTGTTATATAAGAATGGTGTATGACCACCATATATATATATATATTAAGAAATATGGAGTTGTTAGCAGCAGTATTGGACAACACCCAATGCAATATCCATTTCAGAGTGCAATTCTACCAACAGACGTAGAGGACCAGAAGGAGAAAGCCTACCCGTATACACTGGAGGATCTTTGACTCACCAGGAGTCTGCACTTCAACTTATAAGTATCAAAACTTTATACTTATATTACGATTTTTGTACTTTGATGTATGAAATTTGATTTTAATGTAATTTGATGTATGAAATTTAAAATAAAAATATATGTGCATTATGGAGAATAATAATGTTATAAATGTTTGGTCCCATTAATGGTTTTGTTGTTGAGTTAAATTTTTTGGTCTAAAAGGGGATATATATTATAAAAATAGAGGAAATTATTTTGAAATTTTTATAAGTTGTAGTTCACTTATAACAATTTATTCTTATGCAAGAAAAGTCTATGGGTAGGAAGCCTACACCACACTAACTCTTTTTGCACACTCACATCAAGAAGCATGACGGTGTAACCTTCATCAACACCCGATGTAGACAAGTTCATATATGTAAAATCTATACTTTAATATTAATTCTTAAAAAGTATCACTTATTAACAAAAACAATTATAATGATAGGACCAAATATAAGAAAGCATTGAACGATAGTCTCAGAACTCTGAAACTGTTGATGAGAGTTAGGTGTATCTTGATGCAGTGGGATGTGAGGACCGCCGTGGAAGGATTTTTGGCTTAAGTTCATTTGTGTATTGTTATTCACAATCCTCCACATCCACTATAATTAGATCTAGTAGGCGGTCCATATCAAATGAGAGAGTCCTCTAGCTTGAGCGCATAGTAGAGTGGCTGGCAATTTAATTGCAACAGTCGATAGAGTATATAGCGTAACTCCATAATGAGATGGATCAATTGAAGGGAGGGACAATACCTCATCGCATCAGTTAGAGCATTTGCCTTCACCACCTGTATAAGTGAATGTATTTGATGTTTTGCTACACTTAAGTTTTTATACAAATTCTTAATTTACAGTTAATTATAATGATTACTTATTCGTGTACATTTTAATTTTTTATTATATTAACAATCAGATAATGTTTACTTTATATTTATCAATCAATGTTATATTATTTATAGAAATTAAATATATAAAAAATCATAAGATTATGAATAGAAAACTTAGGTAGGAAGTGAGAAATGGAAGTAGAAATTTATCAAAGTTAAATTTCTTGACGAAACTACAATATTTTATCGCTAATTAGCGATGGGACTAAAACTTCCGTCAGTACATTATTGATGGAAAATACCATTCCACCACTAATTAGAGACAGAATAAATAAATTCGTCTATAAGTTACTAACGAAATATATCACTCTGTCGATAAAAATTTAAGGACGGTTAATGTTTCTGTTAGTAAATTTAGCGACGAATATATATATATATGTCAGTAACTTTAGCGACAGACATACAATTTACTGTCGACAAATTCACCAATGAAATATTGGGATTCCGTTCGTAAAGTAGCGATGGAATTCTATAAATTCGTTGGTAAATTTTCTTTAACGTATCGACAAAAATCCAAAATTCCATCACTAAAGGTACAAACAGATACACAAGCTGTCGTTGCTAAATTTACCAATGGTCGTTTCTCTAACATTTCTTTTCGTCAATAATTTTCGTCGCCAAATTTGTTTCCTGATAGAAAAGCTTTATTTTCCGTTGGTAATTTCCGTCGCAAAAACCTTTTTCCTTATAGTGTTATAAATAGGTTATGAAGTATTTTTGTTATAACCTAATGCTTGAAAACTAGAGTTTGATATATTGAAATTTGAATATCTTGATAAATTTTTGTTTGAAATATTTACAACGAATGATTGGCTTAATAAGAAGTTGAAGCATTATAATCAAACCTAAAGCTTGAGTTGGTATCATTTAAAAGCACTATCGCCAAATTTATTTTATAATTTTAATTATGTTATAGTAAGCTAAAATTAAAATATATATCTCAAAAATATATTTAAAATTTTATTTTATTTAAAAGCATGTCAATTAGAGATAAAAATTAAAACTCGAGTTGATTGAATTTAAAGTTAGGTTTGAACTAAAAAAAATAAAAATTGTTAACATGATTAACATGTGTTCAATTGTAAAATTGGTATGTAACTTGATTATAGGGATTGATAACTTGATTGTAGTGTGATCGCAGGTTCCTATATGATAAGTTTTAATATTTTTAAACCTCGATATTTCCGCAAGCGCACAGGTCGTTCATATAGTATCTAAGGTATTGATCCCATGAGGAGAGTTAATCTAATCTTAAAATCTAAGACTGAACTTAATTCAAAATAATTAAATGAATAAAACAAAACAAGAAAATAATTCAATCATGCAAATAATTCCAATAATCAAATTCGAAAATATAAACAAGATAGCAATTGCACACCCAATCACAAAACAAACTGAACACTATCAATTGAGAGAAAGGAGATTTTTATTCAACTTTAATGAAAACCTAATTGAATATGAAATCATTGAATTACCAGTTCTAGACGGTCCTATAGTTGATTACTCTCTCTTGAGTTATAATCATTAACCCTAGTTATTAACCCTAATCAGATTATGAGAAATTGCAACCTCTCGATTCACAATTTATCCCAAAACCTAAATTAGATCTTAAGTTGTCCAATAAACTACCGAAACTTATGTAAGATCTCTCGTTACACAAATTTACCGATTTGATTCAATTCTTGATTTGTTAAACTACCTAACTCTCGTTAGCACAATTTAATGATTTTCGCTCCATTCATCCTCTCAATTTGTTACCGAATTATTAAGTGTAGAAATTAAATAACAAATAATTCAATAAAAACGAAATCAATCAACTTTCATTAATATCGAGGACAAAATTCCTGAAGGTGAGTTTAGACATATCTCAACATTCAACAAATCCTATTCTCAATGACTATCTCAATTCTATACATTAATAAATTTGAAATAAAATCAGAAAATATGAGTGGAACGGATTGATGGAGGCAGTAACAGCGGGAAACCTCCTGTTCCTAGAAGTACTTCACATAGGCTTCTTCTCCGGATATCTCTTCCTTCCTCTCCTTCCTCAATCTCTCTATAGAGCTCTCTAGGGTGTTTGGGATGTGGCTGATGCAAAAGCCCCCTCCTCTGTATTGTTCATGTTCTTTAAATACCTTGGCAATGCTAGGGCTTTTCCAGGGTCAAAAGGGTCCAAAAAATCTCTCGAAACTTGACTTTTCCTCTTGTTTGCGTGTCTGCCCGACGCAGGCCACGATCTTGGCCGTAGCCCCGCCTGCCACGATCGTGGCCAGCATCTTACCTCTCTGTCACGATCATAGCCCAAATGCCACGATCATGGGCTGTGGTAGAGTCTTTCTATCACGATCATGTCCCTCAGGCTACGATCATAGTCTGGTTCACATGTCTCTGTCACGATCATGACCTATTGTGCCACGATCGTGGGCCATAGTTTTGGCCCAAAATTCATTGAAACTCGTCCATTCTTTGATGTTGGCCCTAAAACACTAACAAACATATCAAGGTACCTCAAAAACATAACATTTAAGCTCAAAGACTTATACTAACCCATAAAAACACTTAAACACATAAATTAACACAATTTTAACCTAAACACACACTAAACATTCAAATTAGCACTTAATAGATAACAAATTAAACCCTTAAACATGATGCAAATCATAACTATCATAGTGATTTTGGATAAGATTGTAGCTTGATCTACTCATATTTTCTTGTACATATAGGTTGTGTTTGTATAGGAAATATCAACTAATTCTACAACATTCTGATTCTCTCTCTTTGGTTAATATGGTATCAGAGCCATGCTTTAGACATTGCCATCTATTTACTACTGTCCTTGTTCGTCCTCAATCACTTGCCTGGATATGTCATTATGTGTTGTCTAAGTGCCCCAGCTTCTCCAACATGTGCGTCATCCATAAGCCAACAATCTGTTAGTGTTGATTTGCCATCTGTTACTCTTGACTACTCATCGTCGATACCACTTGTTGCCTTAGTCTTCCCTGCAATCTGCGTTGTATATTTGTTCCTTAACATTTTGCCCAGACATGCCATCTATCTCCTAGTCTTATTGCTCCTTTTGATTCACCGTGTTTATCTTGCTGTCTTGCTTTTTTTGGTTTCTATCATTGTCGTTATGACTGTTGGTTTCACTTTTGATCTTTTTTATTTTTTGTGCTAAATTTGGATGGTCGTGTCTTTTTCTTAAGACTGTTGGGCATTTGTTTTATTGGACTTCTTTATTATTTACATCGGGTTATTACTGTTGTTCTACGCTAAACTCTGTTGGTCATATTCTTTACTGAATTTATTCGAACCATTTTATTACTTATGGAGAAATCTGACGTTTCGCAACCCATTACCACTATTTTGACCTGTCTAAATTATAATATTTAGGCTCCAGCAACGAAAAGTTTCCTGATAGGTTGCAAACTTTTACATCTTGTTACTGGAGACATGACAACCCCAATTAGAGAGCAAGATAAAACCAATGCCAACTTTGTAGACGAATATGAGGATTAAGACAGTAAAAATCATCAAATCATCACTCGACTCCATAATACCTCAAATTACCTCTGTCCACATCCAATTTGCTAATTTTGACTCTGCCAAAGATATTTAGGATTTCTTAGCCACTCGATATCAAACTATCGGCCTTTCTCATTACTCTCACTTGTGGACTAATCTTCATAATATCAAACAAGAAATGGTTCAATTTGTTAATGATTTTCTTGCTCAGGTTCAACCTATCTGGAATCAACTATCTCAGGACAAAATCAGTGAAGACCGTCTCTCTCTCATTTAGGTCCTAATGACTCTTTGTCCTGAGTATGATGTTATCTGAGCCTCCCTACTCCATCGCAATTGTCTTCCCTCACTAGATATTGCTATCTAGGAAATTATTTCGAAGAGACTCACCTTAAACTTGATAAAACTCCTCAATTTGAAGTCACTCTTACCACTCCTCGATATGCCCCTCCAAAATCTAGCCCCCTATCTGGCAATCAATTATGTAAGAATTGTCATCTTCCTAACCATGTTTTTGCTAATTGTCCTACTGTCGAATGCAGATATTATTATAGTTTGGCTCATATTCTTAAACATTGTCCCACACGACCTCCTAGATCGAAAGACGGGAACTCAAAATCTCATAATATTTTGAAGCGTAGACCCTCCTCTGTCATTGCTCTTGCTGCTACTTCTTTAAAACCTAGCTATTCGTTTTCACTTACTGATTGATATCAAGGCAGTCCTCAAACAGGTATTCTCTTCCAACCCCTCCACTGTCATGCCAACTACTTTAGGTAACTCTTATTGGCTTTTTGACTATGCTTGTTGTAATCATATGACCACAAATCTTAAATCCTTGTCTTCTGCTATACCTGTTTCTCCTTACCACCCATTCACACTGCTAATGACACTAAAATGAATATCAATCTGACTGGCTCTATTTCCACCTCTAATCTTAATCTTCCTGACACCTAATATTTTCTTAAGTTAACCCTCAATCTTATCTCTGTCATTCAGTTATGTGAAAAGGGTTTAAATGTGAATTTTTCTCCTTTTTGGTGTTCAAGTTTAGGACCGACAAATGGGACAGATTTTTGGGATGGGTCGGAAGGTGGGTCAATTACTTGAACTTGCAACCCTTCATCTTCCCTAGCATCTCGTGTGTGCAACTACCATCACCAAATCCTTCATTCAGTAGTGGCATCTTCGCCTTGGCCACGCCTCAGCTAGCAAAATTCAATCTTTAATTTCTCGGGGACTGTTAGGATCAACTAATTTTAAGTCTTTCAATTGCTTAAATTATCAACTTGTAAAACAACCTACCTTGTCTTTTAATAATAATGAATTCATTTCAAATAATCTTTTTGGTTTAATTCACTCTAACATTTAAGGTCCTTCCCTCATTTCTTCGGTAAATGGTTTTCGTTATTTTGTGTTATTCATAGACGATTACTCTCGTTTCACCTGGATATATTTTTTGAAACATTGTTCTAAGTTATCACAAACTTATAGTACTTTTGCCAATATGATTAAAAGTCAATTCTGTCAAACTATTAAAATTCTTGTAACTGACAATGCAATGGAATACCGTGATTCCTTTTTACTTTAATTTCTCAGTCAACAAGGTACTATTGTACAACACTCTTGTCCTCACACTTCTTAACAAAATGGACGAGTTGAGCGTAAACATCATCATATTCTTGATTCTGTATGTGCTCTCCTTCTCTCAACATTATGTCCTAAAAAATGTTTAGGAGAAGCAACTCTTACCACTGTCTATATCATTAATTGCCTTCGCACTATAATCTTGCATAATTTATCTCCTTTTGAGAAATTGTTAAGCCTCCTAACTATTCCCTGTTTAAACCTTTTGGTTGTGCCTATTTTGTTCTCTTACAGCCCCACGAGCACATAAAACTAGAACCACTGGCTAGTCTATTTTGCTTCTTTGGATATGGCACTAAACAAAAAGGGTATCGTTGTTGGGATCTAATTTTTGATAGATTACGTATCTCTCGTCATGTTGCATTCTAGGAAGACACCATGTTTTCCACTCTTTCCAAATTTCATCCATCTGTCAACTCTGATCCTCTGTTCTTCACGGATTCCTCTATTGAGTTATTTCCTAGGTTTGACCCTGATCCTTACTCTTCCTCATCCGTTCCTAGTCCTCTTGTCCCAGATGTCAATTCTGTACCTGAGACTGCATCTGTCCCTGACACTACTCTTCGTCGTTCTACCCGAGTAAGAGAAACTCCTCATTACCTTTCTGATTTTCAATGTTATTCTGCTATTGCCACTCTCTATGAGCCTCGATCTTATCGTGAGGCCAGTATTGACCCTTTTTGGCAGCAAGCTATGGCGGAGGAACTTCAGAACTTGGAGAAAACTCACACTTGGGATTTAGTTTATCTTCCTCCATACAAGACCCCTATTGTTTACAAATGGGTTTATAAGATCAAAACTTGCTCTGATGGCACTATTGAACACTACAAAGCTCGCTTTGTAGCCAAAGGGTACACCTAGGAATATGGAATGTATTATGAAGAAACTTTTACTCCCGTTGTCCGACTTACCTCTGTTCGCAGTCTCTTAGCTATTGTTGCAGTTCGTAAGCGGAAAATAATTCAAGTGGATGTCAAAAGTGCATTTCTCTATGGTGACTTGATGGAAGAAGTTTACATGCATCCTCCCCTTGGTTATCATTCTCTACATAAGGTTTGTCGATGTCGATGAGCTTTATATGGATTAAAACAAGCTCTAAAGGCCTGGTTCGCCAAATTTAACTCTACTCTTACTCAATTTAAGTTTGTCTTCAACCCATATGATTCAGCCCTATTCATCCACAGAACTGACCGTAAAATGGTCCTTTTACTACTGTATGTTGATGATATGATTATCACAGGAGATGGTACCTTTGGGATTTCAGACTTGCAGCATTATCATTTTGAAATGTAAGACCTTGGTTCTCTCAGCTATTTTTTAGGTCTCGAGGTCTCTCATAATTCCAAAGGCTATTATCTCACTCACGCTAAGTATGCTTCTGACTTACTTTCTTGAGCTAGCATCACTGATAGTAAAACAGTATCTACCCCTTTAGAGTTCAATTGCAAACTTATACCTCGTGATGGATCATAGAGTTTAATTGCAAACTCACACCTCGTGATGGATCCCATCTTGATGATCCTACACTATATCGCCAACTCAGTCTTATTTATCTCACTGTTAGTTGCCTTGATATTACTTATATTGTTCATCTAATCAGTCAGTTTATGTATGCTCCCCGGTTAACTCATTTCATTATAATCCTTCGAACAGTTCATTATGTTAAAGGCACACTTTTTCATGGTTTACACTTTTCTGCAAACTCTTCTTTGGTATTATCTGGCTACTCTGATGCAGATTGGGATGGTGATGTGAAAGATCATCGCTCTACGACGGGTTATTGATTCTTCTTGGGTAACTCTCTTATCTCTTGGTGTAGCAAAAAGCAAACCATCATTTCTCATTCTAATGCTGAATCTGAGTATCGTGCCCCTGCTGATGCTACCTCTGAATTACTTTGGTTACGGTGGTTACTAACTTATTTATATGTCACACATTCCTCCCACTATTCTTCATTGTGATAATTCTAGTACCATTCAAAGTTCTCCTAATGATGTTTTCCATGAACGTACTAAGCACATTGAAATTGATTGTCACTTTGTCCGCCATCATGTGAAACATGGTACCATCTATTTAGTTCCTGTCTTATTTGCTGATCAGACAATAGATATTTTTACCAAACACATCTCCTGCTTTCAAGATTTATTAAGCAAACTCAAGTTGGCATCTACTGTACTACCTTGAGATTATGAAAGGGAGGAGGGGGTGTTAACATGATTAACATGTTTTCAATTGTAAATTTGGTAGATAGCTTGATTATAGAATGAAAATCTGTGAACCTTTTTCTTTTTAAACATCACTCCCATTTTTGTTCCCTCCTTATTTTTCACATTTGGCAACGATTTTGAAAGGGTCAATAAGGGTGATCTTGTTAGACCCTGTTTTCGGAGTCTAACTCGTGCTCTGATACCATAAAAATGTTGGCGCTCAGGTCTCGGTACTTTTTACAAAGCTACCTTACCAGAGGATCGGGTAAGGATCATGTACAAGGACCCATCATGAAAAGTTCACTGCGGCGAAGTCACAGAATTAAGCGAGAGCACCTCTCGAAAAAGGTTCGCTGCGGTCAACCTTTGAGCTTCGTCACGGCAAACTTTTTTAAGACCTTTCTGGAAAAGTTCGTCATGACCAACTTTTGGCTTTTCCGCAGCGAAGTCACAGAATCAAGCGAGAGTGCCTCTTGGGAAAGGTTCACCGCAGCAAACTTTTGGGCTTTGCCACAGAGAAACCTTCGGATAGACCCGAATCATCCAACACTAAAAAATGAACACACACACACACACACCCCACATCCTTTTAACACAATCGAAATTCCATCACTATCAACAATTAACAAACTCAACCAAGAGGATAAATATGTACATGATCGAAAGAAGCTTCTTCAATCTCATTACTAAAACAAAATAGAGTTTGAACATAGCTTTAGTGGGCATTTCAAGCCATAAATACATCATAGTCCAAAAAAATACATGACTTACACTAAGTAGAATTGCTCAAAATGCGACTAAAGCCTTATTTTACAAAAACTAACTTAAAATACAAAATAAGCAAAATCCGGAGTAATGCCCTTATACTCGATCACTCGATCTTTTGCTCATCGCCTGAAGATGGGACAGAAAAAG
>JANQAP020000553.1:3381556-3392545 GCA_026874005.2 Erythroxylum coriaceum | reverse complement strand
ACCGACTTGTGTTAAGTGATGTGACACGCCACCCTCGCGGGGCACGGATTCGGGTATCACGATCGATATCGGGTCCGAGTTCAGCGGGAGTGGGGTGTTACACAAGAAGAGAGATAATTGGATTAATCCTGTATGCAATGTTATGTACTAGACCAGATGTCTTTTATGCTTTGAGTATAATGAGCAAATTTCAAGGCAATCCTGATTGGTTTCACTGGATAGCTATGAAAAACATCCTAAAGTACTTAAAAAAGATTAAAGATGTTTTCTTAGTCTATAAAGTAGTTGAATTAAGAGTTTAAGGGTACTTAGATGCTAGTTTTAGTCAAACCTAGATTATAATAGATCACAGTTAGGGTATATCTTCACTCTGAATATTGTAGTAAGTTGGAAGAGTTCCAAACAAACAACCATTGCAGATTCAACAATCGAGGCATAGTATATTTTAGTGTCAGAGGTGACAAAGGAAGAAGTTTGGGTCAAGAATTTGATCACTAAACTTGGAGTGGTTCATAACATTATTGAGCCTTTAGTATTGTAACTTGACAACAATGTCGCTATTGTATAGGCAAGGAATTAAGGTCTCATTAATCATCCAAAACTGTTCTTAGGACGTTTCACTTGATTAGGGAGATAATAGAGCAGAAAGACATAGCATTGGAGTGACTTCACACTGAGAAGAATCTTGCAAATCCTCTCACTAAGTCATTGTCTCATAAAAGACATGATCGACATATGGAAGGATATGGTATTAGATATGTAGGTGATTGACTTTAGTGCAAGTGAGAGTTTGTTAGTTAATGCCTTTGTAGCCAATCGATTGGCTACAATTTTATATATGAGATTATTATTTAATTAATAAGGCCATTCTTTATCTTTATATATTATGTTAATTACATTTGATGTATTAATACTAAAGGTGAAATCCCTAAATAATTACTATGTAATTGAAACTATAATGAGATCACAATTATGAGATTCAAATTGTATTTATGTATCATTCCCAAATTATTTCTAGTTATAGTTTCATCAAAATGGGATATTGATAAAGCGATAAAACTAGTACACATTATGTTTCTTATATATAAAGAAAGTAATTGATCTCATAAATTAAAGTATAGAGATACTTAATTTAACGTGTTGGTGCTTATTAAAGAATAGGTTTGTTGAAATGACCAATTATAAGGATCCAAATGGAATATTACTTATAGGTTTGTGGATTTCCTCATTATGATGGTTGTATAATTGATTCTTATACTTGAGATTACCAAGGTAGCTTATGTGGGAATTACTATATTTTGACGCTACTTATGACCTATCCTATTTAAGGTATCTTAGTCAATGGCACTTGGATGCAGTATGAACCATATGAAGATAGTTAAGTAAGTCAATAAAGAATTCATCGTTCGAAAGTAATTAGAGAGAATGTTCTATTGTTTTTTATTACTAGTGATTTAAGGAATTCTATGGTCAGAGTGAATTGAGATTTCAAAAGTTGTTTTCAAATATCAATAACTAATTAACAAGAAAGAACATGACTGGATTTAAAAAAGTAGACACTATATTCATACTCTATTCAATTGGAACAATAGATGACAAAAGGTTTAAATTATACATCATAACCATGTATGAATAGTTTAAGTCAAACCACTTTGGCATTCCTGATATTTGGTAATCATGACGTGTTGTTAAATGTCAATCTTGATCTATGATTATAAATTGTTTAATTGGAGAATTAAAGATAAATTAAAAAGAGTTTTAATTTTCTAATTCTAAATATGAATTATAATTATAATTATAATTTATAATAACTGCCAATATATTAGGAACCTAATGGGTCACACATAAAGAGCAGTTTAAAAGAGAAAGTTCAATTTCAATTAAGTTGGACTTAATTGTAAAGTTTGAGAAACTTTAGGGATCAAATATGGGATATTTGATTTATTAAAATCAAATAAATTATAATTAGAGTTTGACTTTAATTATAATTGAAATATTTAATTTTAATAAAAATAACACTCTAATGCTTTTTCTATAAATAACAATATTGTTTTAAAAACTAGCCGAAAGTTAAACTAGTAAGATAAGAGGTTTAAGGTTTAAAAGGTTCATCCAGTATTAGACCATCATAATATCGGCTAAAAATTGAGTAAAATTAAAAATTTTGAAATATGATTGAAAGGCATTGCCCTTATCTATCAAATAATTTGAAGTTTAATTGAAAAAAGAGTTTGTTAAATGAAAGTAATTAATTTATTTTAGTTTATAAGAACTTATTAATTTATGAATATTGACCGATTAATTAATAAACTAATCAGTTTTTAGCAAAAATAGTTATAAAAGTAAATCGAACCAAAAAGTTGAAAACTAAACCAAAAAGTTAGATTGTTTAAGATTTTTGTGGTTGAACCGACTGAAATGGTTGGGTTTTTCAATCATTAATATATACGAACAAGAATAAGGAAGCTAGCACTCCTATTGATTCCTCTCAAATAGTTGAGTGTTTTTATTGCTTTATGGATATTGTTAGAGGTTGTATGCATGAACATCTCGTAGTTAACACATCGAAAAAGTTTAGAAAGGCTTTCAATAAGAATATCGGATCAGGTATGATTTCACATTTTATGATTCATATTGTTCAAGTTATTCAATTATTAGGATCCAATTAGAAACTATAAAAATTTTATTTTTCATTGTGCTCATGTTTAGATTATTGTTGGTTTCTCAATAGTGGTATCAAAGCTAGGTTGGCAACGTCTGATGAATAGAGATTTATAGATTTAGGTCAAATGAATAGGTGATTTATAAAATGAGTTAAATTGCTTCACATAAGCTATGGGTTAAGGGGGAGCTAACTCTATTTGGATGGATCCATTTATGAGGGGGAGATGTTAAAAATTTACAAATGGATTAATCTTTTATAGGAAAAAGATATAAGAATGAAGTGAGTTATATATAAAAATAGGACTCATAACCCATTACCTTAAGGTTTTGGGTTAAGATATGACATCCTGATTGTATATAAGCTCATTTGGATCTTGTCCAATTTTTCCCCAGGCCCCCTCAAAACCGTTCGTTGGTGTCAAAGCTTTTTTTAATTGTTCAACTAATGTTGAGAAACCAACTGTGATCAAATCATTGGCCCAGCAAAAAAATAAAATTTTATGATTTTCAATCGAATCCCAAAAGTTGAATACAATGAAAAACACATATTGTAAAATATAAAATCTTACTTAATTTGATATTTTTGTTAAAATCCTTTCAAATCTTTTTTTATTTGTCAACCATAAACTGTTCACCAAAACACCTAACTCTTTGAGAGAAATTAGTGGGAGTGCTAACTACCTTTATGCTTATTTCTAAAACTTTAATTTTTATTAAAATTAAATATTTCAATTAAAAATAAAGTCAAACCCTAATTATAATTAACTTAATTTTAAGAAAATTAAATATCTCATATTTGATCCCTAAAGTTTCTCAAACTTTACAATTAAGTATAACTTAACTAAAATTGTTTTTCTCTTTTAAACTGTTGTTTATATGTGACCAATTAGGTTTCTAATATATTGGCAATGATAATAAATTACAATTATCATTCATAATTAGAATTAAATAAATTAAAACTCCTTTGAATTTATCTTTTGTTATCCAATTAATCTTTTGTTATCCAATTAAATAATTTATAATCATAGATCAAGTTTAATGTCTACCAATATGTCAACACCACCTAAATATCATGAATGGTAAAGTGGTTTGACTTAACCTATCTATACATGGTTATGATGTATAATTTAATCCTTTTGTTATCTAATGTTCCAATTAGATAGGATATGGATATAGTATCTACTCTTTTGAATCCAATCATGTTCATTCTTGATAATTAGTAAGTGATTTATAATTAATGCTTAAAACTACCTTTTTAAATGTCAATTTAGTTTAGCCAGAGAATTTCTTAAACTGCTACTAATTAAGAATAGTAGAAGATTCTTACTAATTACTTTATAGTAACGTGTCCTTTATTTACTTATTTAACTATCTCTATATGATTCATACTATATCCAAGTACTACCGAATCAGCTACCCTAACTAGGATCGGTTATAAGTAGTATCAAAATATAGTAATTCTCACATATGATACCTTGGTAATCTCAAGTCTAAGGATCAATTATACAACTATCATAATGAGTAAATTCACAGACATATAAGTAATATTCCTTTTGGGATTCTCATAATCGGTTAGTTTAGTGCATTTATTCTCTAATAAACACCTACACATCAGTTTAAGTATGACCATGCTTTAATTTGTGAGATCAAATAATTTCTTCATAAGAAAGAAACATAATATGTGCTCGTTCTACTATTTCATTAATATCTTGTTTTAATGAATCTATAACTAGGAACAATTTGGGAATAATACATAAATATTAATTGAATCTCATAATTATGATCTCATCATAATTTCAATTTCACTGTAATTATTTCAAGGATTTTACCTTTAATATTAAAACATCAAATGTAATTAACATAATAAATAAAGATAAAGAATGACTTTATTAATTAAAAAATAACGTCATAAATTAAATTGCAACCAATCAATTGGCTGTAAGGGCATAAGCTAACAATTTGTGACAAAGAGATTCTTAGGATCAAATGTTGATGTTCGAGGACGGAATTTTAAGATGATTCCATTTAAAGTAGGATGAAGAATATGCCCAGGATTACCATTGACAATGAGAAATTTGCACATGATGTTGGGTACACTTATTCATTCCTTTGATTGGAAACTTGAAGCTAGTGTTACACCAGAAATCTTAGATATGGATGATAGGTTTGACATAACCATAGAGAAGGCTCGTCCACTACGACCTATACCTATGCAATTGTAAATGTTAAGAGAAACAAAATAAAGAGGAATTATAGTTGCATGTATGATGCAAAGGATGAGGACTCTTTATATGGTCTATAATGGAGTAACATATAAGGAAAGAAAATATTATAACATAATTGCAAGATATTTAAGATATAATTAAAGAGGTCATATTGTATATATGTTAATATCTATAAAAGCCAGCTGAAGTTTTCTAACAAAATCACAAAAGCATTGAGGTGGATGAGCTTTAATGCATATATCAATAACTTGATCACGAAAAGAGATTAAGACAAGTTTGATAGAATTTTAATGAACATGATGTTAGATATAGTGGCAATCATTCTCAATGTGCTTAGTATCATTAAGTAGCCATCGAAGCTAGATTATCTTAGAACAAGTGTCAATAAGAACCTGATATTTAGATTTTGTGCTAGAACAAGACACCATAGTTTGATTCTTACTCCACTAGGGTATTATTAAATCACCAAGAAAGAGTTGATATCTAATGATATAACTGATTAGTAAGACCTCAATTCTAATTAGTATCAGAATAATCTTTTATGTCTAATATAGATGAACTAGATAAATGGAGATCAGAAAATAGTTTAATGTAAATGAACTAGAGAAATGTAGACCATAAAGTAAAGTTCCTTTCACATATTAAAAAGTATAAATAACTATTGAAAAGTGAGTGGTATGAGGAGTAAACATAAACTGATTGGCAACATGAATGACGTAAGCTATATTAAGATGAGTGCCAATGACATAAACTAGACTGCTAACTAACAGTTGACAAAAATGCCATCATTGAGAGGAGTGTCATTGGTAACAAAAAAATGAGCATCGGGCTCATTGGGAGTACTAAATATCTTGTCAGTTTGAGAAAGGAGATTTGTACCATATTTTTCGTGAGATAAATAATATTATACAATGTCAAATGATACCTCAAGATGAAGAAAGTAGCTGAGATGCTCAAGATTTTTCATTTCAAACTATTTACTTAGAAATGTTTTGATGTCATTGATGCCCTACAAATCATCACCGATAATGATTATATTATCAATATGAAGAAGTAACATAACGAAAACTCTCCCAGTTTAACATAAAAATAATGTATGATCACAAGGACTTAAATGAAAGCCAATCTGTCTAATAGTAGAGCTATTTTTAGCAAAGTATGCTCAAGGAGCTTATTTCAGGTTATTGAAAGCTTTTAGAAGGCAAAAAACTTTATTAGGAGGATGATTGTATCTAAGAGGTGGTTGCATATAAACTTCCTCAAAAAGATCCCTATGAAGAAAAGCATTTTTTATATCCATCTAAAATAACCAATACTGCTTGAGAACAACAATAGCAAGAAGGCTATGAAAAAAGGTGATACAAGCTATATGAGAAAATGTCTCTTCATAGTCAATGCCATATTCTTGTGTGAATTCTTCAGTAACTAAGTAAGAATTGTGGTGTTCCACAATATTATTAGCTAGAGTTTTAACTTTATAAACCCATTTATGACCAAAAATAAGACTTCTCTGATGGTAAATTTACTAAATCTCAAGTATGAGTGTTAGTAAGAACCTAGAGTTCTTCTTTCATAATTTACTACTGCACAAGGTTAGTATTAGTCTCAAGATAAGTGTAAGGTAAGGTTCATATAAGGAAATAATCATAAAATAATAATGATAATTAGGAAGGTAATATTAGGTTATCTTACATGATTACTGTGATAAAGAGAGGAAGGAATAAAATAAGAGCTTCTAGTAATTTGGGTTGAGATGAAAACTGAAGGAGAGGAGTTACCGAAATCTATAAATGTTGAAGAGTCACTTAGAGAAGGCAATAAGATGACAGTACTATCTAAACTCAAGTTTCCTATTAACAAGTCATCAAGAAAAAGGAATAGATGGATCTATTAGATATGAAGAAGGAACAATTTGAACCTAAAAACTCGATATGGTGGAAACTATGTTATTTTTCTAAAAGGTGACATAATGAGAAATCCTGAGACCTTAAGAAACTAGGTCCCAGCACTAATAACTGTGTGTTCTATATTGTATCCTAAAAAGCATCATAACCTAGCCTTAAGCTCTAATTTAGTGTGTTCATAAGGTTGAAGATAAACAAAATACCAAAGACTCGAAATAATGTAGACATTAGAAAGGAGAGATATTATATATAGTGTGAGAAGGAACTTGGTTAATTGTAAAAATACGAATAAGAACGGTCTCCCCTGTAAGTACTCAGTATATTTAGAAGATAAGAAGAGCACAAATAGTATTTAAAATATGTATATGTTTTTATTGGGTTCAGTCATTTAGTGTAAATATGGTTGGATAGGAAATTGGAACTATTGACCCATTCTGAATTAAAAACATAAATAATCTAGAATCTTTATATTCTATGCAATTATCTGTTTGGAGAATTTTAATTGAACAAGAAAACCAGGTTTTAATCATAGAAGAAATTCAAATGTATCTTTGAAGTATCTTAGATTTATTTTTCAATAGTTATTTCAAGTATCTTAGATTTATTTTTAACATATAAATCTATGTGTACCAAAAAATCATCTATAAAATAATAAAAGAACGAGAACAACCCATAGTAGGAAGCAAAAAGAGATTGCAAATATTGAAGAATAGTTTAAACATCATGAAGGTTAAATGTTAGAGATCGAGTGGTAGAGGATCCCTCAATAATAACAGGAGTGATGGAAGAAAGAACAAGTCTAGAAGCAATTATATTACAATTACTAGAAGTACCATAATTACTAACCTATCAATTCTGAGGCCATTTATGATAGCCAGCCTTTATATGTCCAAGTTTCTTGTAATAGTCGCATTTAATAATGCAAGAAGAACATGGAGGAATATATGAAGTAGCATTAGTTTGAGAAACAAGCTAGGGAGGAGTATCTAATAGAGTGGTGAACATAGAATTTGTTGGTGGTAATGAATGCTCATCTTTTAAGGTGTCAAGACAAGTTTCTTCAAATAATAATTCTCAAATCACAACATTTAGTTTACATAAGGGACTAATTAAGATGGAGTAAAGATGCACTAATGTATTCATATTCAGATCTTATAATCTTAAGTAGATGCAAAACACCAATTAGCAATCATAAAGTCCCATGTAAATAGTAACAAAGGTAGAATCAGGTCATTGAGGATCACAATTTGCCAACTGATATTAAAGTGTTTGAAGTTTAGAGACATAACTATGTATTGTCAAATTAGGTTGTTAGAAATAGAGTTGAAATTGATGCACATCATCAAAAATAGAGTACATAGTTTTTAGAAAGTCCTGTATCTCATGTGTAGTATCAAAATAATGAAATTCTCCCTTAATTCTAAGAAGATAGGTATTATAGAACTATGTCAAACCTTGATGGTTTTTACTATCTCATTGCTGTAGCAGCCTAAATATTTGATTTTATCCTTATAAGTAGTTTTAACGGGTTTGGAAAATTCACTAGTCATATAATGCTAAAGAAAACAACCTTTCAGAAAACTACATATCTTTTGTGACCACAAATCATACTTAGTGCCATAAAAAATGATAGAGATAGGTTGTAAGATGAATTGAGAGGTATAGAAGAAATTTTTAAAAGAAATTAAGATGGAGAAAATGACAAACTAAGATAATGAGTTGAAAAATCAAGCTTAGAACTTAACGCTAGAGGCAAATTATGAAGAAACTAATCATAAAAGTAAAATTTAGAGACCTAAAAACCTTAGGAATTGATATAAGGAACCTAAAAAATAGATATGGATAATCATGAATCGGGTAGGTCAAAAAATTCGAATTAGTTAAACCAAAAAGCTGACCAGTTGGAGTAGTTGCATTTGACTGGCATATGAGGGCATGTCTAGCAGCTAATCTATTTCTAGCGAGTGGTCTATGAATTGTCTGAAGATGGAGAATGTGATGATAATCTTACATTGGTGTTTGAGGGTCTAGAAAAGGAATTAAATTTGGACAGTAAAGTAAAGACAAGAATAAAGCATACCAACCAATAGAACAAGAACTTGAGAAGATGGAAACTAAAAATTTAATAGAGTTCTAATACCATACTAGTAAAAACAAGATAAAGAAAAATTATATTTGTGATATGTGTTTAATACAAACAATGAAAGTTTCCTTATATAATGTATATAAAATGTTATAATATAATACTAGAATATTATAATCTAATTATAAAATATTTAAGACACAATTATAAGGGTTATGATATCTTGTAGATATGTTAATAATTCTATTTTCTGGCCCACTAGTTATGTATTACATTCTAATTGTTGCAAGACATGTTTTGCATTATATTTGACCTGAAGCTCAATCTAGCATGAAGCTTGCAACTTAAGCCCGAGTTCAACTGAGCTTATATGACTAAAAAAAATCATATTTGAGTCAATTTTTATGATTTTTAATTTAAAATTTAAAAATGACGTGTTATATTTAAGTTAATTTTTAAATTATTAATTAAATTCTTAAATTCTCTAGTCAACAAACCCTAATTTATGAAACCCTAAATTAGAACCAATTCCTTACCTGCGTCTCGTTGCTCCCTTCTCTTTCACACTTGCTCTCAACTACTTCTCAACAAGTAAGTTGGCATGCAACATCATTTAAAGAAACGTTAGAAAATGCTCTTTCTGAAGAAAGTTTCGTCTCACAAAACTATGACTATATCCTTGTTTTTCTGAATGTTGAACTCGATTTTCATTAAAAGCCTCTTTTCTCTATGGAAAGAGGGTAAGTGTTGGTTACTATATGGTTCAGCTCTACGAATTTCTTACCAGGACACATTTGCACTAATGAATCTTCACTTCTTAAGTATATATTTTCTGTTTCTTTTTTTTTTGCCCCTGTAACTAACAAACTAGGGATTTCTGCATTCCGTGAAGAGGACTCCAATCAAAAATTAGGAATTTGGTCCTAATTTAGGATTTGTTGAGCGGAGAATTTAGGAAATTTAATTAATAACTTAAATTAAAAATTATCATTACATATTAATTATATTAATTACAAAATATTTATATTTTATTTTAAAAAATCTGTTAGTGGATCTCACTATATTATGTGGCATACATGTGATAGTGGAGTCTATTATCAAATTTTAAAAATAATAAAAATGCTATTTCAATAATTGATGGAAGTTTAACCATCGACTTAGGGTCTATTTTGAATATTTTGAAAACATTATAATTGAAATTAGGCACTCTGAAACAATAAGTTTTAAGTTGTATTTTGATAAAAACATTAAGGTTCAATACACACTTTTGATCTTTTTTTTTTCGATAAGACTTGTGACGCAATAGCTCCATGATGTACATGCGTCCATTAAAACCCTAGTTTAATACTCATCTTATTAAACAATTTTAATTTGTTCATAAACATTAGTGAACAAATCTATCTTATATATATATATATAGATATAGATATAGATGTATACTATCTATCCATTCATTTTAAAAATAGATAATGTAAATATCTATAATTTAACTATTATTGAATATTTAGGAACTAACATTATTATTTATTTTCAATAACATTGTATTTAAAATTTAATATTTTGAGTGTGTTATTTTGCATTAAGTAGCTTTCATTCTGCTGTCAAAAAGTCACCTTTATCTCTCTCTTTGGCACTCTAATTTTGGACTCTCTAGGTGTACATTCCTCGCTGCTGAATCAGTGCTTTAGAAGAATGCAAATTTAGCAAAACATCCACACACACGGAGATACAACATAAATACATCATAAAATCAAATGCTTTTCCATCGTTTGCAGTTTCCATTTCTTCTCTGATTGGTATTAGTTTGGATTTGTTAAGTTCATTATTTGGAATCATTTAGATAGTCGTTATATCACAATTATCAATGACTAAGAACTAATTTTCTGTCCTCCAATCTCAAAGAAGCAGAATTTTTATCTGGTTTACTTTTGTTCTATCTGAGGATTGTCTGAGTTGTTTTGGTTGTATTTCATTATGGGACACTATTGAATATCATCAGGACTGTTTTTCTAGAAAGATCGTTTGGCCTAGAGTGCAAAGGGATTGGGATGAAGACATTTTAAACTAAAATATAAACTATTTGTGAGTTTTATTACCTTTTTACAACTATTTA
>JANQAP020000553.1:3190306-3203643 GCA_026874005.2 Erythroxylum coriaceum | reverse complement strand
ATTAAAATTAAAGCCTAATCACTACAAAATAATAAAATTAATCCCAAACATATTGAAGAAGAAATCGGGGTCCAACACACTTGGTGGAAACCTTTATTAGAGTATAAAATACTATTAAAGCCCCCCTTATCCATAGCCAGGGTTGGTTTAAGCTAGCTTGGATGCTACATAACTCCTTCCACAATTTAATTAGTTATTAGAAAAGTAAAGTTGAGGCATAAATAAAATTGAAGCAGATGATACATAGGCTATTGGCAATTTCTGTTTGCAAATGGATTAGTTAGACTAAGCATTAGAAACTCAATTCCTTAACCCATGAGGGATTATTCTCCTATTTGCATGATGATAGTGATTGGGTATCATATTCTAATTTGCTAAAAAGAAATCCAAGAGTTATGCTTAAGATTGTTTTCTTTTATTTTTTTCCTCCAAAAGTCCCATTAGCATGGGTTTTTTTACCACACAAATAGTCATGAACAACTTATTATTTGGTAAAGAATTTATTCCCCTTGCATTCTAGGATATAGTTAGCTTTTATGCGCACTTAGGCTCTTCCCTTAGCTTTCCTCCTAATTTATTTAAGCTTTTTTGATGAGTTTTCATCATCTATATCTTTACTTTTCACAGTGACAATTTGGACCTTGGTAGTGATTGTTACTATTTACTTCTACACTCTCATTCTTTCCAGATATCTCGAGCATAGTAGGGGGAAACTTATTATAAGGAAACATTTTTAGTGCTTCTTTTACTCCTTGTCATCCTAGGTGAGGCGATTGTTGTTTTGTTTATATTCCTTTGATAGAGAGGCAGTAGTGTTATCCTTTTACCTATATTTTCCTTTTCCTCACATCTTGATTTAAGGATGTTTAATGATATTACTTTCTTTATTCACTACCTTAATCCCCTCTACTGTGCGTTAGTATTAGTTGTATAATTATCAGTGACATGCGCTTCTTCCCTTATGTTTATTTCTCTATTGAGTTCTTCGTAATCACCTATTGTGAAAAGATTTCTAGTTGGTTTCCAACCTTGATCTTCTTTAGGTTCGTTTAGCTTCTATAAGGAGGAAATTTTAATTTTGTCTTCCATTAGTTCCCTTATTTTTAAAAAAAACCTTGTTATCCTTATAGTATCTGGGAGCTCTTTGGAGATGTCCATTTCAATATATATTTTTCAAAGTTGATTCTACTTATTAAGGTAGTTTGTAATCTATATAAAATGGTTTCTCGAGTGAACTGTCAAGTAGTTAAGACTAAAGGTGATCTATTATTCGGGTAGAATGTTGATGAATTTCACTTAGATGAAAATGACCTTAATGTTTATTTTAACTAAAAGCAACCTTGTTTTCCAATTTTGTAATCTAAAAGTTTTGCTACCGATATGCCATGAGTCCTACTCAATAATGGTTATAGCTTCCATAACACAAAAGAATCTAAATATGAAGAAATCCTCCTCATATATGGGGACTGCCTCTAAGCTAGACCCCTTCTATTTATCTTCAACCTAGGCTTTCATAAGGGGATATAAGAGCCTTTTTTCAACAAAATAGCATACTAGAGGGGAGATTCACCTAGCTGTGCCAATATAGAATACTTTAATGGGGGATATAATAACTTGCTCGCCACTTTTTATAAGAGGTAGGTAGGTCATCTTTGAGATAGGAGAGGCATCTCCTACAACCTGAGACCAAGTTTTTCTATTTAGGAAAAAGCTTAGTTCGAAAGGCTGAATCTTAGTTAGCTACAAGAGATAGGGAGCGGGAAGTGGGGGATATTTTGGCTTTATTGGTACAAAGCTATTAGTGATGGTGGTCTAAGGATGGTAAGTTTAACAGGGGCACAAGGAAGCTCGAATCTCACTACGGATGAAGTGGAGATGACTTAGGTATATGCTTCCATAGCAGCCAATAAAAGTGCAAACTAGGAGGGGTGACTTCCCACCTAACTAACTTTCATAAAAAAATAACTAAAAAAGACTTAATAAGAAAGGAAGTTTATCAAACTAGGAAAGAAGTTAGCTTTGGGGGGAATAAGATGGAAATTTTTAGATTGTGAACTTAGAGGCTAAAAAAAGGTTACAGAGAGATAAAAGCGTATTTCTCTTTAATGAATTAGAGAAACTTATGATAGCATAAGTTGCTTTATCATGTAATCGAACATGGGGCATTCATGAGCTACAGTAAGTGCTATGTAAAGGATGCATTAGATGGTTATATGATCAACTTTGAATTATTTGCCTAATAGTGGTCAAATTTAGAAAGAAGAGATTTGCAATGCAATATAACAATTAAAGACATATCATGTGGAGGCTACTTTTGGTTTTGTATATAGGTCTCAAACAATCTTAAATGAAAAATGCTAAGCTCACCTAAACTTGATTAATTTTTCATTAAGTGGAAAACAAAATATGAATGTCTTCAATATGTTTTCAATTGAAACCTTATAGAACTGAAACATATTAACTATTATAAAACAATTACATTTTACCTATTACCCATTTGCTGTAGACATTACATCTAGAACATGTGTAGCAAGAATTGAAAATGAATATGAACATCCTAAGCTATCAAATGCGGAGCATTTAAAGTCCCAAATTTTAACTTAATAAATTTCTTTTAAAGACAAGCAATTCTAGCTAAGAATTGGTTCGTGGCACTTGAAGAAGATTCTTAAATCAGCTAAGAGAAGAAATAATGAATTTTGGTTAAATAAGCTTTTTAATATCTTTCTTGTATAGAGAAAACAAGAATTGGCATCTAAAAGATTCCTCTCCTAAAAGGTAGGAACTAAAAGAACTTAAAATTGTCATAAAAATTGTCATATTATATCTTTTAAAGTGTTGCCTATCACCTGTCATTTATTTTAATAAGTCCCTATTACTTATTACCATATGAAAAACATTTTAGAATTCTTTTTAACTATTTCATAATATATCCTTAATACTTTGAAAATGTATAGTTACATGCAATATCTTTACCTCTCTTAGGGTTGATATGTTTCCTAGATAAAATTAGTTAGTTTATTTTGTTTTATCTATAAATATAACTTCAGAACATAATAAAAGTGTTATAAATAGGTAAAGAAATAATAGTTAAGTATAATTGAATATCTTTATATATTTAAGCAACAAAGCCTCAAATAGAGCTTTTACAAACTTCATTTTTGTATCTCATATTTATTTATTCTTTGTGATGTAGTATTAAAATTTGGGATAATGAATTGCTAAGTACAAAATTTTTAAAAAAAATTTTCAATTTAGTATTCAACCTTTAAAATTTTTCAATTTGATTTTAATGTTTAGCATTCAATTTAATTGCTCTCCTCATTAATATTTAACTAATGTGATAAACGAAGCATACAAAAATTGACACTTAAATAGGCTACGTGGCTCTAATTCAAAGTTCAATAGTTACACTTCTCTTTTCAAATCAGTAGTAATTCTAATAAGTTATTTATCTCCAAGTTTTTTATTGTCTTCATCAACCCCTCTATCCCCATTTTATCATCTCTTTATTCTTGTGGAATAAGATTATACCAATTTCTATAGAAGATAACAAATCTTCAATGATAAAAGAGGAAATCAAGCTAATAAAAACAAACTAATTCTAGTAAGAACAAACAATTTCAATAAAAATCGATTTAAACCCACTTATATCTTACTCCTCCAAATTCATAAGTTTTTATCTTTTTCTATCTTCTTTTTTAATAATCCTACCATCCCTACAAATGAGAAGAGAGGCCCAACCTTTAAAGGCCTTGCATGCACAACAATAATGCAATAATTGTTAGTGTTGGATAATATGTTTGCTAACATAGTGGGGAAAGAAAAGGATGAAGAAGAAAAATAACTCAAAACAACAAAAGAGAAAGAAATGTGATAATAAAAGAAGACAACCATCATTAATCTATTATTGGTGATGTGAGTAATAGTAATGGAAACCATGGAGACAGTAATGGGGGCTTCAATGGAGGTACTTATGTGGTCATCTAATATGTCTTGTATGGACTTAAAATTTGGTTATCAATAAATAATTTTTTCTGGTTTGTAGATTGTATTATTGCAAAAAGGAATGTGCATTAAAGATAATAAAAAATTTGGGGATAAATGACTTGTTAGAGTTAATAGATAATTAGATGAAAGGCATAACTGTTAAACCTCAAATAAGAGTCAGTGGCATGTTCAGGTGTTCAAATTCACATACTTTTGTAGCCGCAATATCAAAATATTAATGTAGAATTTTTTTTGAATTTAATGGTCCAAATTTTAAAAAAATTTTAAAACTAAATTGAAAACTTTAAAAGATTGAACTTTGAATTGAAAAATCTTAAAATTTTCGAGACTTGTGAATTTGTTATCCCTTAAAATTTTATTAATCTAATGGTTTGTGTTTTTAAATAGTGAAAATAGCTAAGTTTTACGTTTATTTGAAACGAGATAAACACTAAAAGTTAAGGATGACTTCTAATAGTTTTTTTTTACTCCAATAGCTTTATTTTTAGTGATAAAAATTACCCTGTTTGGATAATTAAAATAGATTTTATCTTTGAGCCTTTCATATACAGGATATGGTAGAAGTTAAGAGGCAAATAACATAAATTTTAATAATCTAATTACAAACTAAATTAAAATACATAGTAAAGAGAAGTAAAAGCAAGACGCTTTCAACTGTATATATATATGTTTTTATAAAATTTTTAAACAATCATAACTTACAATACTAAGAAAGAGGGTTAAGATAAGAAAATGAAGGAGTTTCAAGGCGACAATAGAACCAAAAACATTAAGATTCTTAACCTTTAGAGAGAATTTTATATTTTTATTATAAATGATATCGAAAACATCATGGAATACATAGAAAATCTCATGAAAGTAATAAATGGATTAGGCTATTGGGAGAATAGATATCTTACTTTAGATTTGTTAATAAAGTTGTAGAAAGTTTCCATTAGAAATTTGATTCTAAAATCTCTTTTTTTAGGAATAAAGAATATATTAAACTTTTCCTTGCTAGAATCAGTTAATAACTTAAAATTTATTAAACACATAAGAGCTTTAAGGCAAAAATGATCATCAATTAGAGCTTTTATAATCAAACATAAGGATGAAAAGACAAAGTGCAGATGGAAGGAAGAATCAATTTAGTGAAAGAAAAGTAAAAGTAGACAATGATAGGTTAGAAAGTAGTGAAAAAAAGAAGAAGGCAAGTTTGCACTTTGTTTATATTACATAAAGATAAGTCATGCTAATAACTATTATTAGTAAAGGCTTAATATGAAATACAGAGCCTATAATTAGCTAAGATATGTTGAGAAGGTATATATAAGTAAAATAATAGTAGGAGCATTAAGAAAAAGTAGTTGAGTTAGAAGCATATTCTATAGATTCGGTGACAATAGTTGATGTTCATAGTTAGCTACTTAATAATTCATGTTCACATCATGTGGAAAATAATGAGAAGGTATTCAAAAGTCTTAATAAAAACATATACTTTTTAAGTATATGTAGGTAATGGTGATTGGTTAGAAGTGGAAGGAAAAAGAATAGTAGTTACCTCTATAATTTTAGGTATGAAATTTATAGTAGATATATTATTTGCACCTAAAACTTTACAAAATATACTTAGACTGAAATTTTATTAAAACATAATATTCATTAAACTTCATTACCATTTTTATCATCTTCGTTATGATATGTTTATCAAAATGTGAGAAATGTTATTTACAATAAAGTGGAACGTAAGTGAGCAGCATGCTTATAGTAGTTTTGAAGAAAATTTACACTATAGCATAAGAGACTTGTTCCTTTTAGATATAAAAAATGTAGATTATGTAGAAGAACAATATAGTTCATGATTTAACAACAATTAGTGAAACTTCTAATGTATAAGTTTGCTAATTAGAAAAGCAAACCAAAATGCCTTTTGATGATAAAAATTGGAGAGCTTATAAGAAAATCAAACTCATACACTCCATCTTTAACATGTGGAGAATATTTGAAATAGAAAAGGAAGCTAAAAAGAGAATAAATACAATGAAGTTGCAACTCTACCTTATTAAGGGAAGATATAAAAGAACTTAAGGAAGAAATAAGGTTCCTGACAAAAAGAAGAGTTCATGTGTAGATTTGTAAAATAAGAAAGATGTTAGGGAAACCTATTTAATCTAGCTAGAGTCATTACTGCAATTTTGAAAATATTTTACAAAATTAAGGACTTTAAAATAAAAAGATTTTATCTGTGAATTTAAAAAACTGATAAAGAATTAAAAGTAATATATGTGGTTGAATGTGTAAGAATTTGTAGTCTTAGCTTAGGCTTGAAAATAAAATAAAATTCCTAGAACTTGAACTTAGGGCTTTAAAATAGAGAATTTTCCCAAACTGGTGTCATATGACTTGAAAATAAAATAAAAATGAGTTTTTAAAGGGAAACATGATACAAAAATGACTTAAATGAAATGAATCTAAATTAAACAAAGAGTTTGATTAGATTTACATAATTTAAAATAAATGTAGTTAGGTTTTTAATTATTACAACATTTTTTGAAGAGAAAAATGTTACATTAGCATTCGTGGAGTATAGTGATTATGTTGTGGATTAGTGAGATCAATATATCCTTATTAGAAGAAGGAATTGAGAGCCTCATACCATGAAGTGGGAGAAGATGAAAATAATAATAAGAAAATATTGTGTGGTAAGTTCTTATTATAAGGATCTCTATCAAAGGTGACTGACATTAACTCAAGGTTATAAGAGTTTGGAGGAGCACCATAAAGAGATGGAGGTTTCATAGTTAAGGAGAATGTGGAGAATGATAGGGAAGCAATAATAGCTTATATCATTGCTGGACTAAATCTAAACATTGTCAATGTCATCGAGTTACATGATTACATAGTATTAAAGGATGCAGTTCAAATGGTCATAAAGGAAGAAAGACAATTAAAAAAGAGGCATATTAACCTTTTTGGTGTTGCTAGTGTAGGTTCTTCATCATAGATCAACTATGAAGTAAAAATAAAGACACAAAGATCTAAAGCCAAGTAACGAAAACGAAGGTGCAAGCACTAGATAGAGAGAAAGCTAAAAATGTTCCTTCTTTAACAATTAAGAATAAAGATATCAAATGCTTCAAGTTATTAGAGAGAGGATATATAGCTTCACAACATCTCAATAAGAGAGTGATGATGATGAGGGAGGATGAAAAGTTTGTTTCCAGGAGGAAAAAATAAGTGGATGATTATATGACTAGTTTAGAGGACGTTAGTGATGATGAGTGTACTAAGAGGCTCAAAGACAGGAAGATTCTAATAGTGGAGGGTATTAAATATGTATGTGGGAGAGGATGATGTGAATGAACAACAAGGTAATCTCTTCTATATAAGGTGTCCTACTAAGGAACAAATTAATAGTATAATCATAGATAGATGAAGTTATTCGAATATAAATAGTGTGGAGTTAGTGGAGAAGTTATAGTTGCTAACTACAAAACACTCTAAACTATACAATCTACAATAGTTGAACGATAGTAAAAAGGTTAGGGTCATAAGGAAGTTTTAGTTTCTTTCTCAATTGGGAGGTAAATGTTAATGGGTTAAATTCTTTAGGGGCATTCTTGACAATTTCATAAGAGAGCCATGTATGATAGGTACAAGAATCGCTATTCATTTACTGTGAATGGCAAACCAATCCCCTTGCTCTATTACTAATAAATCAATTCCATGAAGATGTTAATTTAAGGATAAATCCTTTTGAGGAGAAAGGAAATGATGGAAATAAAACATCTATTCAAGTTACATAATCTTCTAAGTTAGGAAGATATGAAGAAGGGCCTGTACAACTTGTAAATAGTTCAAATCAAGTATCAAAAGTTGCTAGAGATTGAAGAACATTGGAGAACGAGGTAATATAACACCTATATGTTACCATATTAGACTAATGTCCCATAATATAATATCATTTTAGTGTCATGTTGGTCATGTTTATATCCAAAATAAGTTTCAAAAGCAAACTAATAGATATAAAATGAGACCGATATTAGACATGTTTGTGTTTTACACTCATAAAGTTATAGAAGCTAATCAAGATCAATTATAAAGTTAGATAGACACCAAACTTATATATTTAGGTGTTATAGTTTGTTTGAAATTTTAGAATTTTGTTTAGAAGGAATTGACTCTTTAAATTTGTTTAGTTGGTTTGTAATTAAATTATGCTAAAGATGATACTTTCCTTATAGGACTCTAATTTATAAAGTTTTATGCTTATAAATGATTTTCCTAATTTTGTAATTAATGGTTCATCATTATTATTGATTAATCAAAAACCTCAGAGAGATTTTCCTTAACCTTTTTAAAGTAACTCTTACTTTAGGTTGTCTAAAAACTTCCAATCTTATATAGCTTATTAATGGCAATCAAACACTAAAAGCTTATCACTCTTAATCCTTTCCATTATATGAATGTGACGATTTATATCATTTTTGCATTTTTGTACTCATGTTATTGATCCAAACTTGTTTTTAATAAAATGATTCCTAGTCCTATTCATATTGGTATTGAATTTTACTAGTCATATTAATGAGGATCATATAAAAAAAAAGAAAGATTAAAAATATATTTCTAGCAAGAAGCACACTCTTCCTCCCTTTCAGGTGTTATTAGATTGTATTTGACATATGGGAATCACTAACCTGTGTCAACGCATAATTAGTCGCTAAGTGCAAGACATACTATAGATTGTTCTCTTTTAAGCATTATAGTTTAGATGAGTATTAGAGACCATTTACACTAATGTATTTCTTTAAGGGACTATTTGGTTCTAATATGATTTTTATTTTTCTATTTTATTTTTTGAATTCAGTAAAAATTGTTTATTTGAGTTTTTAGATTCTATATTTTGGTATTTTTCAATTTTCACAACTTATGAAAATTATAAAAAGTAAAATTTTTAATTCATTTTTGTAACTAATTATATTCTAATTAATTATTTAATATTAATTACTAATAAGAATAATAAATAATCTAACTTAATTATTCAATTTTTAAATTATAATTTTAAAAATTAAATTCAAGTTATTTTGAAATTTTATAATTATTTAATAAATATATTTAAATTATATAGTCATTTATTAAATAATTTATTAAATATAAAATATTTAATTATAAATAATAATTAAAATATATTAATAAATAAACATTATGTTATAAATAAAATTTGCATATTTAATTATATAATCATTTATTTAAGTAAAATATAATATAATTTTGTTAATTTTTACTAGTAAATTTTGTATAAGATATTTAAAATTATTTTTTATTTAATTTTTAAAATTTTTAATTTAAGTTTTATTGATATTTAATTATTATCATCAATAAAATTGTAATTACATTAATATTAACAACTAAATAGATTTTATTTTTAATTAAAGAAAAGAAACAAAAACCAAAATTTGTAATAAAGACATAAATAAAAATAAATGACCCCTTAATTTCTTGTGTTTTAATTGAACCTTTTTGCTCTTTCTCCACATTTCATGATTATTTTCATATCATCTGAGCATTTTTTTTCTATTATGTTGCCTAAACTTTATGCTGAAGATATGTCATTTTCTTCCTTTTATTGTTCTTACTCTATGTTGCACCATTTCTTTTTCTTTATAGGCATTCTGGCATTTATTCCATCCTTCATTACCACATTGCTTCATCCTTCATTATTTTTCTTTCATTTTCTTTAGCATCGTGTAATGCCTTACCCTTGGTATTTTTTATGCTTTCCTTCATCCTGATTATTGTTTTATGCATTACCACTTGTGTTTCAATTTTTTTCCCAATAATAGTCCTCTAACTTCCGTTATATACTTCAGTCCTTCAATCTTCATTTAATTTCTTTTCATTTGCAATCCAACAGTTCCTAACTCTAACTCCCATCCTCATTTTGACTTTTAATTTACCCATGTTATCCTAAAATATAAAATTGATGCCTAAAAGAATAATTATTCTATAAACAAATTAAAACTAATTAATTGAAAAGTAATTATTAAAAAAATTAAACAAAAGGATAAAATAAAAATCAAAGATGATTAAAATTAGTAGTATGTAAACCAAAACAAGTAGAAAGTCCATGAAAATCAAATTGGACTGACACCAACGTATAACTATTAATAAAAATATATTTCTATTTTTCTTAGATTTATAAAATTAAAAATGCAAGAAATTTTTGAGACAAAATTAATTGTCTACATATTCTAACTCTCTTGTGGCCCAACGAGTGAGAACCCATAGGGGTCTAACCATGTACCTTGTACTTGTTATTGTTGATCTTACAAAATATTGTTGGTTTTTCTTTTATTTTAGAAGTTAGAAACTTTGTTAGATTCAAGAAGTTTAAAACCTTGGTAGAATAATAGTTTGACTATTCAATCTAAGAATTTTACAATAGATAATGGTGCTAAGTTTGTTTCTTAAGGAATTCAAGAAGTTGTTGGCATAGGATGGAATTAAAAATATCTCACTACTTTATACAATCCTCAGTAGAATAGGGTTAGTAAGAGAAAGAATAGGATAGTGATAGGAAAAGCCAAGTGCATGATATTTGAGAAGAACATTCTCAAGTGTTTTTAGGTTAAGGCAATGAACACCTCAATTTATTTGTTAAATTTGTTACTAACAAAAGTTTTTGGAGAAAAGAGAATACACGAAGCTTGGTTTAACAGTAAAGTCTCTGTTGAAGACCTTATAGTTTTTGGGTGCATTTGTTACCCACATATTCTAGATGCAAAGAGAAACAAGTTAGATATGAAAATTAAGATGGGAGAGTTAAAAAGGTATAATACTATGAAAGGGTAGAACATTATAAGAAAAAAATTATAAAGCATATAACTTAAAAGATAGGTAAGTAATAATTTGCAAAAGTATGATAATGAAAACAGTAATTGGAACTAGTGGAACAACAATATAGAAAATGCAAATAAATTAAAATTTTTTGGAAGCTTTATTTCGATAAATGGTGGCTAATTTTTGACATGACTTTCAAAATGTTGATGACAAAGCTATTAAAGATACAAAACTAACCCTCAGCTGATATTTATACAAAATGAAATATAATATATTTGGATCTAGTAGTAAATGACAATAAGGTTGTTAAGAAGAAAATTGGGTAATAGCTACATAGGAAGAGATCATAATGATAAAAATAGAACTTGGAAACTGGTTCATAAGTATTTAGTTCAAAAAGGGAATGTGGCTAAGTGGTTTATAGAACTAAACTAAATCCAAATAGATTCATTAACAAATTGAAAGCTAGATTAGTTATGAAAGGCTATGCTTAGCCATAAGGAGTTTACTAATTAAACACTTCTTTTACAACTTTTGTAAGGCATGATATAACTTGGTTAATATTGGGTAAAATATCACCTATATGAGGAGTTAGATTTTTTAAATAGTCTATTGGATAAGGATGTTTTCATTGAACAACATAAAGGATTCGAGGTTTTTGGAAGTGAAAAGAAAGTTTATAAATTGTACAAGACTCTTTGTAATTTAAATCAGACAATTAGAGCTTAGTATAGTAGAATTAACTCTTACTCACTTAAAATGAGGCCATTTTACATGGTTTGGTAGTTGACAACAATCTAAAAGTAATATTGTCTCTTTATGATTCAGTGACATAAAGAGATTCAAATTATATTTTCAGTTTAAGAAAAAGATAAGGAAAGAGATTGAGATGTTTAATCTAAGTCTAATGACATACTTCTCAAACATACAAGTTATGCAAGTCCATGAAGGCATATTCACCTCTTAAGATAAGTATACTTATGAGATCCTAAGAGGTTTAGAATAGAAAGATCCAAACCTACAGTTACCCCACTACTATAAATAAGAAGATTTTTATGCTTGATTTTGAAATCAAGGTTGATGATATAAATTCAAAAGTATTGTAGGATATTTGCTTTACCTTTCAACTATAAGACCTGGTATAATTTTTGCTATAAGCTTGCTATGAAGATTCATAAAAGCGTCAAGCAAACTACATTTAAAAGTAGCTAAAGGGTATTAAGGTTACTAATAGGAATAATTGATTGATCTTAGTTTTAAAAAGAATGAGAATGATAAGCTACCAAGTACAAAAATAGTGATTGGGAAAGAAGTTCTGATGATGCCAAAATTACTTCAAATTAGGTTACTTTTGAAAGTGAGTTTTCTTTTGGAATTTAAAGAAATTAAGAATTTTTTGCCTAATATATAACAGAACCGTAGTAAATTTCATTTGTAAGAGCATAAAATCAAATAATTTAACTAAAAATTTATATTAGCTAAATTGAAAAGAAAGTAGTGATAATCAAAATTGATAATAAATTCGTTATAATAATAACTGAAAATATAATTTTGGATGATAAAAACAAAGTATATTAAAATCAAGTTTTATATTGTAAATAAATTTGAGAAAAATGAAAAAGTTAAACTTCATCATTGCAACTCTAAAGATCACTTAAACATAAGAAATACAAGGATTAAATTACTTCCCAAAGAAAAAATTATTTTTCCTAGACAATGTTAATTGTTGATAAGAAAATATTAAGAAGGAAAGTTAGAATTGTAATTTTGTTGAAAAATTAAATTGGATAATTATAAATAACCAAGCTATCTTACAAAGAATGAGGCCTAAAATACAATCCAAATTTTAACTAAAACTCCATCATTTTGTGCATTTGATCTCCCAAGGCATACCATGGGAGAACTACTTACAGATACTTTCCCACTCACAAGCCTTTAGTACCTTGTGATTTTTCATCAACTCCATCTTAAGGCTTATCTTTTTCTGGTTCCCTTATTATTTGATTCACCCGATGTTGAATTGCTTCTTCTAGTCAATTCCTCCTATGGCTAAGCAATTAATCTTCAAATGGTTTGAATGCCATTCTTATAGCTAACAATCTTCGAGTTATATTTTCCTCTCTGTCTAAACCTAGGTGAGCCCCTACTTTCCCGATTCCAATCCACTAGCTCCCTCTACATGTTCGTCACTCATTAGTAATGAATAGTAGGAAGAATGGGTTCAGTGCCTAAAGCTTGCAATTCTTCCAATTTCATGGCCCTTTTGAAAAACCTCTTTAGGTACATGTTGCTTTGTCTATTATCTATCTGGAATATCAAAAGACGTGAACGTATTATCCTATAAGGTTATTTCTATGAGATCTCTCTAGCCAAAACTAGTTCAGACAATGGAAGCACAAACTGACTTCTTCATAACAATTGTAGCTCCATGATGTGCAGATAAGAGGGGTCTTTTATTTCTTTTACAATCGACTTGCCTTTGATAAGTAATGATGTCCTTACTATGC
>JANQAP020000553.1:3150254-3163779 GCA_026874005.2 Erythroxylum coriaceum | reverse complement strand
ACAAACATCAACAATAATCAAGCAAGATTTCATAACCAAACATTCATGTTTAACACTAAAAACATGCTTTTTTTTTTGTAGAAATAATACACCTATAAGAGAGTTTACCTCAAACAAAGCACGATGAGTAAGACAACAATCGAAAAACGGCTAGAAAATGCGAGAGAAGGAGTCGGAAAATAGAAGACGATCACGAGGAGAGAGGAGAAATGAGCGCGCGGGGGGGAGGGGGGAGCGGCGCCCGAGTTAAAGGCACTGGATTACCGACGGAACGTAACGTTCCGTCGGTAATTTAGGTTTTCCTCTGTCGTATTCACGATGCAACTACCGACAGTTACCGACGAACACACAACATTCTGTCGGTAAAAGAGTGACAATTTAATAGGTAGAAACTCAAATACCGACGGAACACAAATTCCGTCAGTAATCTAGAGTTAGCTCAATAAGACGCGGACGAAATATGACGACAGTTACCGACGGAACACAAATTCCGTCGGTACTCTAGGGTTATCTCAACTAATCGTTGACTCAAGATGCTGACAGTTACCGACGAAAACTGGATTCTATCGGTGATTAAAGCTTATCGTCTCGTCTTCATCGAAATGACTACGTTTGTTAACCATTTACAGACGGAAGGTTGGATCCGTCGGTATTTAAGTTACAGCTATTGCGACGGAATAAGACTTCCGTCTGTAAAGGGAAGCTTTTACCGACGATACGTTCACCGTCGATAAATCGGCCAAGCAAATTAATCGCGGGAGTAATTCCCACATTTCTTATCGAAGGAAGATGCTGTTTCGTCGGTATATATACTGACGGTAACTTTTCCATCGGTAGGCGTTCGAAGTAATTAAATTGCCGGAGCGGTTCCCGTATTTTTTTCCGACGCCGTAGGTTTTGTCGTCGCTATTTTTCGTCGCTAAATGCACCGTATTTTTCGACGGAATATTGTGTTCCGTCAGTAAATAGCGACAAAATTGTTTCCTTCGAAAATATTCCGCCGCTATTTAGTGATTTTCTTGTAGTGTTGGCTATTACACACACCTCTAGGTTTATAATGATATATGTCAAATTTCTTTAAAACTTCTTCTATATATGATCTTGTGTGAATCCCCGACAAGCTCTATCATGATGGATCTCAAGTTTTAAAATAAAAGAAGCTTCTTTAATACTTTTTGTGCCAAAATTCTTATATAACATGATTCTATCCTTATACAATAACCTGAATCACTAATAGCTAGCAAAATTTCATCAACATAGAATATAAGAAAAATGAATTTGCTCTCATTGACCTTGACATAAATGCATTGATCAATCTTATTATCCTTGAAATCCGTATGAGATATCACTTGATTAGTTTCAAATATCATTATTGAAATGCCTACTTTAGACTATAAATTGATTTTTTGTTCAATCTACACACTAAATGCTCCTTGTCACTCTTTACAAATCTTTTAGGCTGAATCATGTAAAACTCTTTGTCTACATCACCATTTAGAAAAGGTAGCCTTCATATCCATTTGATGTAACTTTTGGTTATAGTGAGCAATGAAAACCATATTGACTCTAAATGAATATGTGGTTAAAATATATGAAAAAGTCTTATTATAATCTATTCATTCTCATTGTATCAATTTTTTAACCATTAATCTTGCCTTGAACCTATCAATCTTATCTTAATAATCTTTCTTAACCTTAAACACCATTTAAAACCTATAGGCTTGCTACCTTTAGGAAGTACAATAAGTTCCCAAACTCTATTAACACTCATAAACTTCATCTTATGACCTATAGCATGCAGCCTCATAATAGCCTGATGACTTCCTAGAATCACGATCTTTGTTATAATCTTCACTATCATGGTTATATATTTATGTCTATATACTTATATTGATATGTTTTAGTAACTTATAAATGTATCAATTATACTTTGCTTATACTTATCAATCTATATAGTTATTATAACTGACTTTTTTTAGACGCTTTAACTAAAGATATGAAAAAATATTAACATTATATTTAATGATGTTGCCACCTTACTTTATTAAGAGAAAATAAAGAAAAATATAAAGGAAAAATAACTATAAAAGGTCCTAACAATAAAAGGGAATTTGTAGGTTGAATTGTAAAATAAAAAAGGTGTTAGGCACCCTATATTATGGCCCTAAGCACTTACCTAGGTTTGGAAAAAGTTTTATAAATTAGATTAAACTTGAGGGTGAAGTGAATAATTATATGTTGAATAAAGAAAATAAAACATATGGTTAAATGCATAGAAAATTGTAATTTTGCCTAGGACTTAGAATAAAATACCTATATTAATATCTAGGGATTGAAATAAAATATTTGATATTAGATTTTTTAATATAGGCAGAGTGTAGAGTCCACTAACAATAATTGGGCTTAGGTCAACCATTGTCAAAATAACTAGAACTAGTCATTTGGATAGTTGACCCTTACCACTTATAAAGCCTTTAACATTTTTCATGTTTAGTCAATGTGGGATACTTTAACATTCCCCCTCAAGTGCAACTAGGACTGGACATCCAGTTGCCACTTGAAATAAATGCAGTGGTAACCAAATTGGGTCGTTGGGACTGGACATTCAGATGGACAACTGAGAAATTAATAATTCAGACCAAACTTGCTCTGATACCATATTAGATTTTTTAGTATGGGCATAGTGTAGAGTCAATATAAAACCTTTAACATTTTCATGTTTAGTTAATATGGGATACTCTAACATTTGGATGAATGCTTAGGAATGTGTGGTTTGCTTTTAGTTAAAAAATACTTAAAAATGCATAAACTACATTATAGAGCTTTGGACGTAAAAATCTTGAAATTTGGTTTAAAAATGGTAAGTTTGATTTATATGAAAATACAATTTAAATCGAAATGGTAATAAAGAGAATAATGAATTGCTTGATAAGATAGAGGAAAACCAGATGGAGGCTCTTATTTGAAAGAATAAAAGGATCCTAAAAAAAGTTGAGATTTTAGAAAGAAATAGGTGAATTAGGGTATGTACAATAAAATTAAAAACATGGAATGATTCTTGTTAGGACAAAAGTTTTTTAGACTAAATTATTTAAAGAAAAGGGAAATGAACCTAGATGTTTATTGTTTAAAGGAGCCTAAGTGCCTTAAAGGTCTAAAGGACTTGCTTAAAAATAAACTAAACTAGTTGGCCTAAGAACTTAAATTCAAACTAAATGAAATTCAAATTTATTCCTAACAAGATTATTGGGCCAACTAATTTTCTAACCTTTAAATCAAATTTTACTGAATTTGAACTAAAAATAAGTATTGGACTTTTGAAAGGGCCTGAGGGTGTTTCTAAAAGGCCTAGGAGTAGTAAGATGGAGTTTTGGTGGTGGAATGAAGATGTAAAAAAAAAAAGATAAAGAAGGATACATATAAAGATCTATTAAATAGCACCACAAAGGTAGAGGGAGTACTTGATAGAGAAAGTTACAAACTAGTAAAGAAAGAGGTGAAGAAGATAATCTCATAAACTAAAAGCAAAGCTTACGAGAAATTATACCAACAATTAGAAACTAAAGATAGAGGAAAAGACATTTTTAAGTTGGTGAGAGATTGGAAACAAAAAATCGAGAGACTCAAATCAAATTCATTATATAAAAGATGAAGTATCGTGGGTACTCATGGCTAAAAATGACATCACAAGAAGATGACAGAAGTAATTATATCTTTTTTAATGAATGTGTAGAGGATACCATCTCTTTACGTGATCTTAGCATGTCTGGGAGATATCATAACTTTACTTGTTACCGGCTATTTACAAGGGAAGAAATTAAAAGAGCTTTGAGGTAGATTAAGATTGGAAGGGTAGTAAGGCCTAATGAGATACTCATAGAGTTATGGAAGAGCTTAGGCAAAGAAGGTCTTACTTGGCTAGGCATACTTTTTAATGTGATCTTTAATTATGCCAAAATGTCGGATGACTTGAGACTTAGTATGCTAATTCCTTTATACAAGAACAAATGCGACATCCAAAGTTGTAACAACTATAGAGGCATCAAATTATTTAATCACACCATAAAGTTATGAGAGAAAGTGACTGAGAAGAGAGTAAGAAAGGATGCTCCTATATCAAAGAACCAATTTGGCTTTATGTCAAGAAGGTCCATGACAAAAGTTTTACATCTCTTTAGAAGATTAATGGAATATTATAGGGAAAGACAACATAACATACACATGTTTTTATTGATTTAGAGATTGCATATGATAGGGTATATAGGAAAAATCATGTAGAGATGTTTAGAAATTAAGAGAGTTTCTACAAATTATATACAGGTTATTACGGATATGTATAAAGGTGTAAAGACTAGAGTAAGGATGATAGGAGGAGATATAAAGCATTCTTCTATCGATATTAGGCTACACTAATGCTTCTCATGAAGCCACTTTTTGTTTGTAGTAGTGATGGATGAGCTCACCAAGAATATCCAAGGGGACATGCCTTGGTGTATGTTGTTTGGTAATGACACTGTTTTGATGGATGAAAAAAAAGAGAGTTTCAATGTCAAGCTAGAACTTTGGAGAGATACATTAAAGTTGAAGGGCTTTAAATTGAGCAGGAGTAAAACTGATTACTTAAAGTGTAATTTTTCAGGCCATAAGGTGGATTTTGATGTGGAGGTAAAGATTGGTTTAGAAGTTATGTCACAGAAAGAGTGTTTTAGGTATCTAGGATCTATCGTCCAAAACAATAGAGAGAACGACAAAGACATTGTTCACCGTGTCAGATTAGGGTGGATTAAATGGAGAAGTACATCGGGAGTTTTATGTGATAAGAAGATATCACTCAAGCTCAAAGGTAAATTATATCTTTTAACAATTAGGTTAGCTATGCTCTATGGGGTATAGTGTTGGCCCATCAAACAAGTGCACATTTATAAGATAATGGTGACGAAGATGATGATGCTCCGTTGGATGTGCAACTTTACTAGATGAGAAAAGGTTAAGAATATAATGGTAAGAGACAAATTAAAGGTGGCTAATATTAGTGAAAAATTAAAAGAAACAAGGCTTTGGTGGTTTAGATATGTTAAGAGGAGATGATGATGCTTTCGTGAGAAGATACGAGAAGATTATACTTAGAAACTGCAAAAGGAAAAAAAGGAAGGCCTAACAAGAACTACGGGGAAGTAATTAAGAATGATATGGCTCTACTCGAACTTACAGAAGACATGACCTTAATAGAAAATTTTGGCGTACTAGGATATGGATAAAATATTTGACATAGAGAGGTCTTTCTCATTCTCTTAGGTATTTTAAGTATTTTCCTTCGAGTCTTATGTCTTGTATTTAGCTTAAACTTTTAATACGTGATACCTCTCTCCTAGTTACTTAACTTAAACATTTTCTTACTTAGCCTAAATATTTACTTGTACTGGCTTGGTTGATTTATTTTGTACTAATCTTCTTTCTTATTTGTGTATTTATTTACTTATTTTTACCTTTTATTTTTACTCTTTACATTGTTTTATATTTATTTTCCTTTAAATTTTTTATTTTTATTTTATTATTTTATGCATATAATTATATATTTATTTTTCATGTGGGCCTATCAGAAACAACCTCTCTACCAATTAAGAGTAAGGCTATGTATTATTAGACCTCTCCAGACCTCACATATTAGTGAGACTTTCACTGGGATGTTATTGTTTTGTTCCCAAACATATTTTGATTGAGTCAAGCACTTATACTTCATAGAAAAAATGTAATATTTTAATTGATTTTAAATTGAGTTTTGGATATGATTCTCTTAAACTAAGCCTATTACCCAATTTAATTTTAAAAATTACCACTTAAGTTGTAGCTCTCTTGATATGAGGCTCAAAAGGTTGCTTTAATTCACCAAAAAAAGTTTGGATCCTAATAAGCCGCTATTTATTTTTTAAACCTCATTTCATAATAAATAAATATTACACATTACAAAATTTGGACCTAAACCCAAAGAAAACCTTCAAACTAGATTTTTAGATTGGATATTTAAAATTCTCCTTATATTTTGCAAGTTATGAATTAGTTGATGACATCATGATGAATAGAGAAGTCCCTATCCACCCTCTTATTATTAATCAAAAGAACAAAGTTGGTGGTTAAACTCGATGAACAGGTTAAAGAAAACAATTACCTTAAGTAAAACGTTCTTAACCTAATTTAAACAACAAAATGGCCTATACAATATCCTATTTATACCTAAAAAATCCAAAATACTCAAGACAAAAAACAAAAAAAAGAATAAAAAATATAAAGATTTGAAAAAAAATGTACCACGAAAACATAGAAAAGGAAACATAGGAATGGATAAGAAATATGAGCACAAACCAATGAATAGTTTATTGCTTATTCCAGTAAAACAAATAGGATTTTATAATACCCACAAAGGCTATGGTGGAGTGGCAGCTCCTCCATCCTTAACCAAGGTCTCGAGTTCAAGTCTTAAGAATGGAGTCACTTTAAAACTCATGAGGGAGAGCTTTGCTGCCCAAAAAGGGTCCTGCTCGACTTGAATCCGGATTAGTTGGTTACCCATATGGCGCCTGATACCAAATGATTTTCACAAAAAAAAGGATTTTACAATTTGCCTAAATAAGACATGACCAAACAAAAATGAAATTCACAAAAGCAAAGATAAAAAGAAGTAATAATAATATTGAAAAAAAAGTGGTTGAAGAATGTGGCGTTCAGATATATCTTAAAGAAGAATTCTTCTTGCATAAATTATTAACAAAAAAAACTACTAACCTAAATCACCATATGTTGAAAGACAACTTGACTTTCAAATATTCACATTTTTTTAGATTAATAATTTCATTATCAAGCCATAGAAAATGCAAACATAACAAAAGGATCACTAAAGTTGAAATATCAAAAGATAACCATAATCAAAAGATCTTGAATGAATTAAAGCAGCAAACCCCTTTTAGCATACTTAAGTTGGCACAAAGCAATATAGATAGAGAAAAAGAAATAGAAATGAACTAGAAACATGAGCAATATAGGTTTAAAGGTTAAACCATATATAAATTATGGATTGGAAAGAAAAAAAGAAGTATGAAAATAAAAAAGAACAATGAATAGGAGAATCAAAAATATCAACCGTAATAATCTTAGAATATAGAAATAGTAGGGAAAGCTAAATTGAAAGCATATAAAAAATCTAGAAGGTCCAAAAATGAAAACCTAAAAATAAAGATTTTAGTAGCTTTATAAGGCATAACAATGATATACCATAACGCCAACAAAAACTTTAGGGTCATATACACAACAAAAATAAAGAAAAGGAAAGTGAAAATAAGATTCAAACAAAAACAAAGCTTGTCTCATCTTAGCTAAAACCTCGACCTCTTATTCTAATGATGGAAAATGTCTATAAATCTTAGTGAAACATATGTCAATTGTTAGAATATAGCTAATATTAGGTTAACTAATTAAATTTAAGCCTAATTAATAATTAAGTAGCTAAATAATCCTGACTATTCACTTAGTTATATGATAGAAGTACCAAATTAAGTTATAAAGGATATAAATTGATTATTTTCATACCTATTAGGGTTTACGATTAATAGACACAAAAATCATCAATCAAGAAGTATCTATAAATAAGAAAAGAACAAAGGAGAGAAATCAATTTATTTTAAGGGTTAGTGGCATGTAAGTTTCATCAAATTCTTGAAATATGTATTACATGTTTTACATTTTGAGAGTTATATATTCAAGTTCCAATTATTAATGTTTTCTTAGGTTAATTAAACTTTATTTCCCAATAAAATTAAGTTTTACATTTGGTATCGGATCAATTTGTTTATAAACATATAAGGTCTATGTCATGTTTGTGAAATAGTTTTTAATAATGGGTAAACTATTTTAAGGCATGTATACTATATGTTCTCAAGAAAATCTTTCAAACAAAATTGCTAAAAAATATTTGGTTTTATAAAGCTCCACCATGGTCAAATGTTTTGATTTTTTGATCTTTTTTCTAGGCAAATTTTTGTTCAAATTAATGACTTAAAAATCTTAGTTTTTAGAAGAGGAGTGAAATCCCTCTAAAATTATTAAAATCTGCTAATCAAATAATGAGATATCATTGGGTTAGGTTATGGGTTAAAGATGAGTTATATGACCCAACTTAAAGTATAATATGATTTATAAAAATATGGTTCTACCTTTTCTTGAATAATTACAATATTGTGCTATCCTATATATTTACAATTTTGCCACTATTGAGTTTTACAATTCTACATTGATGAAAAATTATAATTCTACCATCATTGAATATTTACAGTTTTGCCACTATTTAGTATTTATAGCTATATCCTTGCTTGTAAATTTACATCTTTAACTATGCTTGTAAATTTATAGTTTTGCCATAAAATTTTGCAAACTAAAATATCTTTATCTCCTTTTTAAATATGACTCAAGTGGTAAGAGGAAAATTTTAAAATTTTTTTAGTTATTCATGTAATAAGAAGTTTTATCTTTAGGGAGAGTATTTTGATTACTTTTATCAAGTTTTTACATTATTGTTTTATAAGAGTATTTTGATTGCTTTTATCAAAATTTTACATTATTGTCTTATAAGTTTGTAATATTAAAGTAAGATTATTAAGACGTCGAAATTTATAGTCGTTGTTGGTCATTTAACATCGACAAAAACTTGCTACTTTTAATGTTTCCCATAGATTTCTCTTAAATTTTTCTCTCATGCATACACCCATAGAGATCTTGAAAGGACCCATCTTGGAGTTCCCCTTCTGGAACCCAAGTGGAGGCCCCCTAGCGATGGTAGCCTTCCAATTAATATTTGACTCGATCGAAGGGTTCCCGAAAAGCCAAGCTGTTCAATTATTTAAAATCTTTTATACTTAATAATTAAAAGCACGAAAAATAGTGAAAACTTTTTTTCCTATCATTTTATTGAAAATTTTGACAGCATAACAACTGCATTTTGATATTCCCAAAATTTTTAAAAGCCCTGTAAAATATTGAAAACATTTCTATATTCACACCAATTTCTCACCTACAAATTTTGGACTTTAAGTCCACTCACATGCAACCCAAACAAATAATTCTCAACAATCACTACAATAAACTTTTAAAAGTTAAAACATATTCATGCATTTAATTTAAAAGCTTTATTAAACATCTATTCTTTACAAAAATGTACATAGCAAAATGATATAATCACAGTAGCACCCGACGATATAACTAATCTTAAGGTGGATTTCCAATTACCGCAACACTTTAACCATACCTGGGGTGGTTTGTTTAAAAACATAAAAATAAGGGTGAGCTAAACGAGCTCAGTGAGTGTAATTAGTTTACAAGAAAATCGAACTTTTTATAAGAATATAACTGCAATATTCCATACAATCATAAAGCTCATGGGAAAAGATTTTCCATAACAATTTATTCATGCATCATCAAATTTGGTAATAACATAACATTTTGTAAAGCACAATATTATTTTTTTGAAAAACTATTTCGAAATAAAAGTCATCATATAAAAGTTTCCATTTCTCATTTTCCTTAATTAATAAATAGTGGTGGCAATAAGTTTTCTGAAAACTTTAATACTGAAAAATAAGCCAACCACTAGCATTGGTACCATACAGTACCTCCCAAATCCCTTTGAAAATAAATAGTGGTGGCATTATTATTTTCATGACTTTCCTTACTCAACATAGCCCACCACTAGTTTCTTTACCATATGGTACACTAGGCATAAAGTCACGGAGCTAGTTCTGCATCACTTACTAATAATAGGTTAATCGCTATAAACTGGTAGTTATGGAGCTGGTTCTCATCACTTTCTCGTAACAAGTCATGGGCTAATTCTACGTCGCTTGTAATAACCCTTTTTCCATATTAAACATAGGATCCTAGACCATTGTACATGAGAAATAACATTGATAAATTATAGGTGCATTGCATTCACATGCATATCATTAACATACACACATGAATTATGATATTGTACACATTGCAAAGACTATATAGGCACTCAATTGACATATTCTGGGGTAGAAAGGTTTAAAATGGTTATGATGTGAATTGTGAATTATTATGTCTTAAATTTTTGGTATGATGGTTTTCAATTATTAATTTAGAATTAATTGTTACAAATGGGAGATTTATGAAGTTATGTGTATTTTTGGACTAGAAAAAATGCCAAGTGGCAAGACAAATTGACACATGGTAGTAGAAATAAATGACATGTGGCATTAGGATTTAGTGACTAATGGCTTAGATAATTGAGTGACAAATGGCTTAGATAATTGGGTGAAAAATGGCATAGAGATTGAGAGACAAATGGACTAGTTATTAAGAGACAATTGGAACCATAGAAAGAAGACATGTGGCAAGTGACAAGTGTCACAACACTTGCCATATATCTATCTCACAATACACATATGCATTAAAGACCATCTTTGTCTTTCATTTTTCTATAAGCTATTTTTTCTTCTTTCTTCTCTCAACTCACGACACTCTCACCCATCCCCCACGATCTTGAGTTTTGCCACAATCTTTCTCCTTATCACTACTATATCTAGTTGTCTTCACCTTATTGATGTAGGCAATTTTTTCCTCCTTAAAATGGTGATGATCATGTAAGCTTGGAGGAGCTAGGTTACTTGATGATTTAAGGAGATTTGGAGTTAAACAAGTAAGTATAATAATGTTCTTCATGGCTTGTTTTAATAGAAACATTTATGATGATTGTTTAGGTATAAATTGATGGTGTTAATGGTGTATGATGTTGCTAGAATGTTAATGAACAAATGGATACATCATGTTATGTTTTGTATAAATGATAAACAATAGTTTATGTATTGTTATATGGACGATTTTGAGTTGGGATGAGGTGAATTTGATGAGGAATTGAAGTCTAAATGATGAACTATGCATAGGATGTTTTGAGTTTGGTAAGAAAGAGTTAAAATCTGGAAAAACATTGAAGGAATTGGTTGGGAAATTCACAGATTACCTATCCCATGATTGTGGGAAGGCCTCCACAATCGTGGGAAATGCATGGAAAATGGAATCTTCTCTTTTATGTGAATGATGAACTAGCTAAGGATAAGGTACTTTACTTTGGTGCATTTAGACTTGATTAAGGCTTGAAATGAACCTAGTTTGATGATGGATTAATTGGTTAAAGTGTTTGATATGTTTAGGATGTTCATTGAGGTTATGTTTTGAGTTTGGTATGAAAGAGTTAAAATTTGGAAAAACATTGAAGGAATTGGCTGGGAAATTCATAGATTACCTATCCCACGATTGTGGGAAGGCCTCCATAATTGTGGGAAATGCATGGAAATGGAATCTTCTCTTTTAAATGATTGATGAACCAACTAAGGATAAGGTACTTTACTTTGGTGCATATAGACTTGATTGAGGCTTGAAATGAACCTAGTTTGATGATGGATTACTTGGTTAAAGTATTTGATATGTTAGGTTGTTAATTGAGGTTATAATATAAGGAATGGATTGTTGGTATCAATGTGTCTAAAATCTGGAAATTTATGAATGATATAGGAATGAAGGCATTCTTAGGAATGAAAATGTGATCTAAAGGATATGAGTAAGGTGTATTAGGTATGAATCAATGAAAATTTGGATATTGTGTGATTATATAATGTTAGAAAAAGAATTGATGAATCTATGATTGATGAAATTAGAATAATCAAGTTTACTTGAGGTAAAAGCCTAAGTGCAAACTACACATACACAAGTTATAACGTTTGAATGATCATAACTTGTGATTTAAGGATACAAATCTGGGAAACTCAAATTGAGCATGCATTGATCAAGACATATATATATATATATGTGTGTGTGTGTGTGTGTGTGTGTTCGTGTGTGTGCATAATTGAATACTTATCATATTGATCAACTTAGTAATGTGTGTAAAATGTGTGTGTATTGCATGATTTTAAAAACACAAGTCAAACACCAACATCCATACATTTTCGGTTCGTCGAGGCAATAACTTATCTGGAGTTTACTGTGAGTCAACCTAGATGTTCTCACTAGGATTGATTTGTTTCTATTTAAATTTCAGCTATTGAACTGTTATTGATGTGATTGAGATAACTCCGAACATTATGGTCTGAGGAGTTTGATAATTGAGATTGTATTGGGAGTGTTCCTAATTGAGTATGAATATGGAAAAATATGTGTACTCAATTACATGTTGAATACCGGAATTAGATCCGATGAATATGTGAAAATGATTGTGTAATGAAAGAAAGTGATTGATTGTATATAATAAGAAATGATGCATTTCATCATATTGATATGCATAATCAGACAAAAGAGTTGTGACCGAAGTGACTAGTGAAAAAGAGCTTAAAGCTCATAAATGTGTATAAAGAGCCACAGGCTCAGTATTTTAATGAACTTAGTATTCACAATAGGTACGAGACAATTATTAATGAGCTCGGTATCCATAAGACAATAAAAAAGTGCTCGGTCATAACAAATAAAAATGAAAGTGGAGTCACATGTGCATTTGCATATATAATTTGATATGTATTAAATAAATGATTGAAATGAATTGTTTGGACTGTTCTGAAATAGAAATGCAAAATAGTGTACATAAATTGTATTTGCTGAGGCATGATGAAATGTGATGTGATATGCAATATTTGATTATATGATTTGTCTGTGAATTGTCCTTGTGATTTGATATGAGTGAGCACATCGAGGATGGTTTGCTCACTGAGTTTGCAAAACTCATCAAAATTTCAAATGTTGATTTTAAGTACCAGAGAAAGACTTAGCTTCTAAGACGAACTAGTAGAAGTTTAGTATTGCATTGTTGGATACAAGAATGGCTCAAAGGTCTGTTCAGCTAATACTGAGGAGTTTAGATAGATTGCTTTTGTTTATTTTCTCATTTCATATAGAACATCTTGTAAAAGAGTAGTAAACTCTTAGATGTTTTTGATATTATAAAATATAGATTATTTAGTGTAATGCTAGAGTGTTGTGAATGAAATGAGGAGTCAATCTTTTGACTATTTATGTTTCTATATGATGCCATAATAAGTGAATGTGATTGCTCTAACATATCGCTTTCATAGGGTATGTTCTTGCATGTCCTCTAGATATTCGGGCATATGCTCAGTGGAGGTGGGGCGTTACGTCAGTTACCTGTGACTGATTAACCACTATTTACGGAGCTGATTCTACATCGCTTACTTTTAATAGGTTAACCATTATAAATATACCTTTATAATAACATGTATAAAGCCTACCGGTGTACCATTGGTGAAAGTAACTCTTATGTTTATGACTCATCTTATTTTCTAAATCAAGTGTGGAGGATTCATAAATGAATTATTTCAATGTAACTCCTAATCATATAAAATTTAACTCTCAAATTAAAACTCATATATTGCCAGAGCATACACTTATGTTAGCACTATTCACTTATAAAATATCATTTGCATAAAACTCAGCATAAATATTCATTTCATAA
>JANQAP020000553.1:2962932-2975374 GCA_026874005.2 Erythroxylum coriaceum | reverse complement strand
CAGAATTCTCGTATTCAACAGCTGTTTCCATGGATCCAAACGGCAACGTACAGCCTCGTCAGAATCCGGCTGAACCAGTATCAAACAGAAGGTTATGTTTATTCAATATTTATATATTTTAACTAAATTGTTTCAAGAATAATAAAAATATTAGAATGACTTGAGCTAAAGGATATATTAATTATTAGTAAAACATGTTAAACAATCAATAATAAATTATTGAAGTTTTAGGAATAATAACCTTATTCTTCTCTATTGTCTCCAATTATTTATCAGTGAAATAAACTTAATCGCTTAAGAAATTACTTGTAAGGGTGATGTGATAGTAAGAGAGACTTAAACTAATTAGTAAAATGATTATTTTATAATTAAGATATTATAATAGTGTTATAAAATAATCTTATCACATTTGATAAATTAATTGATAAAATCAAACTTATAATAAGATCATTGAAATAATCATAAGATTATATGTCTATATTTTATCCTGTTTTAAAATAAAAAGCAAATTAATTATAATTCATATTGAAAAACTAATTAAGATTTTATAAGTTTTGAAAATATTTTGAAAACTAATTGATATGATTAAATAAAAATTTAATAATTATGTGCATAATTCTAAAAATATAGTAGATTGTAGTAGTTAATATGTTATAATAAACATGCAATTCCATGGTCACAACTATAAACAATTCACCATCTGAGCTCTTTGATTGTGTACAATAACTTGCATTTGTAACTTATAAAATTATAAAGCAGAATTATCAATATTAGTCTAGTCTCACATTATACCTCAATCTCAAAACGAGACTTATGATTCCTAAAAAAGACCATCAATCTCATACAGAGATTAACAACTAAAAAAAGTATTTTGCTTTAAAGAGCCATTGACCATAAAGATCAATGATGCAAATATCTTGTCCACTTTTATAAAGAAGTTAGGGATAACAAAACCGGCTCGACCCGCCTGGCTTTTGGCCCGGGTTAACTGGGTCACAAGGCGGCTTGGCCTGGCCCGTGACCCGCTTGTTATTTTCAAAATGACGTCGTTTTGCCCAAGACGACGACGTTTTGGAAGTTTTTTGCTTAAAAAAATAAACCGACCTGCCCCATTGACATTCTTAAAAGATGTCATAATTATATTTCAAGATAAAATAATCACATATGCACATATTAAAAAAAATTGCATGCATGTATTTCAAACGTCATAATAGAATAAATAAGTGTAAAATCTACAACTTTATTAATCTAAGTGTTGTAATAAATGTAACATAATAGTCACAAATTCTTATTAAATCAAAACATCATAAGATCATGTTGCCTACATATCTATGACAACCAATAGGCTTAAACCCTTTAGTAATTTAATTAGTTAACATATTTATAGTTGCAATATATTCATAATCTACATCATCATTATCAACTCATCTTTGTTGCTTAAATACTTGAGTTCAACAAACTTGGCACCATTAATGTTTTTGTGTACTTGGAAAAGAATTCAATATATAAGTTGTAATAATCAATCATGATGGGCCTAGAAAAAGAATTAACAATCCTAATCCCTCTAATGAAATTCTTCAAGCAATTAGCATGTGTTTCTGCTACAAAATAAGTTATAATATCAACTTTCATAGTTAAATTGCCACAATTGATTGTTTAGAGCTCTTCCAAGAGATAACTCCTTTAACTAATATGAAAATATAACATGTTATCGACTACTTGTCACCAGAATATCTACCAAGATCAACATTAGCATATCTTTGATTTTTAGGACATTTATAAATTTATAAATAAGCACAAAATCCCCGGTCTTACATTTATAGTGCAATACTTTCTTTGCTACAACCCAATGCTCATAACTATCATTGGTCAAACACTTACAAATAATATTAATTATAAAAGTACTTAATAGCATCAAAATCCTAGCTAAACTACTATAAGGAATAAAATTCATCCTCAATAGCATCAAAATCCTAGCTAAACTACTATAAGGAATAAAATTCATCCTCACTTTCTCCAAATCATCGGTTTCTTAAAATCATTTCAACTTATCACCTTAATTATAAAGTGATATATATGGCTTGTAGTCGTGCTTGTAAAAGCTCTATGTCACTTTATCAACAAAGGCCTCGTAAGTTGGGTCTAAAACTTTTTTTAATATGTCCTTATAGATCTCCATTCTAGGAACAAACTATGCCTCCCTAAAATTGTTCGTGTTAAAGTAATTTGATAGTATTTTCTTCATATTTTATAACATAATCCAAATCATTACTAGCAGAAAAAATATCATCTACTTATAAGACTAGAAACATAAATTTACTCCCAGTAGACTTGGATTATACGTAAGAGTCAGTTGTATTCACTTTAAAATTCAAATCTATGGGCACCTTATAGAATTAGTACATTGTTATGATGCCTACTTCAAATTATAAATCAACTTCCTTAATTTAAAAACATAACATTCACTTCTTATAACTTTTAAAACATATGAAATGTTGCATGTACACCTCATCCACTATATCATTGTTTACGAAAGTTATCTTGACAAGTATCTAGTCTAAAATGAGTCTTTAACAAAGAATGGCAAGAAATTCTTAATGTACTCCACTACCTCTGAGTGCAACCTTTAGCATTAGTTTAAACCTCTCAACCTTTCCTTTAGCATCTCTTTTAGTTTTGAACATTCATTTGTAGTAAATACATTTAAATTCATATTGAATGTCTACCAACTCTCAAACACTACTGTCTTTCATAGATTACATCTTCTCCTTTATAGTCATCATCCACGTGTCAAAATGAGGAGTCTTAAATTTTTTTCATTATAGGTAAGAGGATCTACAATCTCTACAAAATCATAGTTAGTTTTATCCAAATAAACAACATAATCATCAAAGAGTATAGGCATCTTATTTTTTTTGTAAACATTTTAGTGGGGTTGAAGAATCATGTTAAGCATCTACCACAACCCGTCTAATAACATTTACGCCACCTCTAACATTAGGAGCTAAAACTATATCCAAGTTATGCTCATAAATTTCTAGAAATACCTCAATAACCCTATTACAAATAATAAGAATGTATATTACTACCAGATCCAACTCCTCAAATGCTTTAGCTTTTAATGAAATATATTCTATATCATTCTCTAAAACATTACAGTCAATTTATTACTATAATTAAGATATTAAAACATGTATTTTTTGAACCTTTAAGATAGTCAATGAAGAACCCATAAGTTATCCTAGGATTCAACTTCTTTTTTTATGGATTATAAATTTGTATCTCAGCTAGAAAACTATAAACCATCAAATGGTTCAAACTAGGCTCTACTTATCCATAGCTTAAAAGGAGTCTTGGGAAATAACTTTTTAGGAATATATTTCATGATTTAAGGTGATGTCTTCAGTGCCTTGCTACCTTAGATACTAAAACGCATTAATCTCCCTATTATATTCTTCATCATGATCGTAGGTGTGTTGTTGCACCTATTTAATACTCTGTTTATTCAACTGTATTAAGCATGGTATATTGTTTAAATATGTTAACTTAACAAAAGGTCCCTTCTCATAACCTTAAACTCTATATCTACTATAATACTCTCCATAATGGTTTGATCTAATAACCTTAATAGGTTTATTGAGTTGCTTCTTAACCTCTTCTTTGAAGACTTTAAACTTTTCTAAGGCCTCATACTATTACTAATGAGATGCATATAACTATATCAAGAGTAACGAGTAGTAAATGTCAAACAACTTTTTTCATCAACAGTGACGTTCAAAGGTCCACTATTATATGTATAAGTTATATTTAAAGCCTCATTAGTTTTAGTTCTACCATTCTTCTTATTTTTAATGAATTTATTATAATAAAATTGAGATGAGCATTATCAACATCATCATAAACCAAATTAGGAAGGATTTCAATCTTGATCAATCTATAAACTCTTATGTCACAAATTGAATGGATTTTCCTTGGTTAAACTCCTTTTAATTCCTTATTTTTTAATACTCATAACTGATAGTTGTGCATTAGTGTGTGTTTTTCTAAGTATTTGGCATGTGTTTCTTGTGTAATAGGTTGTTATTCTTGTGTTTTAGGATTTATTTTGTATGTTTTTGTTTAGTTTGATCTTCATTGTTGTTCTTTTATGTTTGATGTTGATTTAGGGTAAGAATTGATCATTTTGATGTAAGAATGGAGGGTGGCCACCTTTATGATTGAGCTAGAGACCAAGAGAAGAGAAGAGAAGAGGAGGAATTATAATGCAAGAACCCATGATCGTGGGATTCATGCCTATTCCCACGATCGTGGGATATCTAACCCGAGGATACACGTGGGATTCACTTATTTTTTTAGGTTTTCATGACTATATAAGGTTATAAATCCCTATGGACGAAAGAGCATCGGCAGAGACTTGCCTCCTTGAGTAAAAACGCAGGTCTAGAGTCTTGAGAGAGGTAGAGAATCAAGTTTTTTTCATTCACAATTGGGAAAAGATCACACCAACGCTAGATTTTCTACATTCGAGCAAAGAAGAGGAGGAGTTTGATTCATTTAGTTTTCTTTCATTTTTTTCTCTTCTAGCATTTGTATGATGGATTAGTTGATTGTTGGGGATGTTATAGACATCATAAGTGGCTGATTTATTTGTAAAGATTACTTTTGAACTTCTTGTTGAACTCTTATTTTGTTTATTTGAATAAATGAAGCTTTTGATGAATGGTGAATTTATACCTTACAATATATTGAGAGATTGAGTTGGGTAATTTGTGTAGGGTTGTACAATGAGAATTGGCAGTCTATAGATGTACATTCATCAAGTTAATTGATTAGTTAGAAGAGAAATATTGACTAATTAATTGATCACCTATAGGATAACTTAATAATTAGTTGAATTGGTAGATTGATTTTGTAGATTGAGAGATTGCTTAATCATCTCCATTTAATTTGGCTAGGGACAACTAATTACACCTTGAGAGAGGATAGTTAATACATTAGGACATCTTAGGTGAGGCACAATTCAATTAACAAAATAAGAGGGAGACAAGATAGGAAAAAAGTGATCTCTAGTTGTTAAAATCTTGAATTCCAAGTTTCTGCATTTTTGCGTTATCATTTATGCATTGTTAGTTGTTTAATTTAATTTAATTTTCTAGTTTATTTCCATAAAAAATTTGGTTCTTAAACAAAAATTCAATTTGAAATAAGTGGTGCCTAAGCACAATCCTTGTGGGATCGATATCTGCTTTTTACTACAAGTTGTGACTCGTATACTTGCGAATTTAAGCATAAAACTAAGAGTCTGTTTTTCATTCAACAATAACCAATTTACCAGAGTTCTTTAAATTCAAATGATATATCTCATCATTCAATAAACATTCACCAATTACAACAAAATTTTGGGACAATGTAACTCTTTTATTATTAAAACTAATAAATATCTAACATTATTATCAAGTATAAAAACTAAAACTAGAATATGTCTCTTATTTAACATTATACTACTACTTAAGCTCGACAACATCTTCACATCTCCAGTATACTTTGCTCCTATTTTGGTTCCATTTATAATGAATATATTCACGTCTCCTTCATTTAGCCTCCGTTTATTCCTCAGTAATTACAATTATTAGAAATATAAATTGAGGAACCATTATCTAGCCACAATCTATTTAGTACCATATCTATCAAAGATGACTTAAAACAAACTAAAACCTCAAGGTTATGTTATTTGTTTTTCTTCTTCTTTAAGAAACCTTTTACTTATAATAATCCCTTTTTAGATGTTCTGTCTTCTCATAAAACCAACACTTAACATTCTTCTTAACCCCCTAGAAGGCTTATTGCGTTTATTTCAACCCTTTTTGAAGCCCTTGTTCTTCTTAAACTTTTTGTTATAAATCTCATAGTCCCTTTTAGGTTAGAAGACTCACCCAGTAATAGTTTCACCTTTTCCATGTTTTCTCTTTTTGAACATAAATAAAGATAAGCTTGTTCATTGTCTATACCTTCTTTTTAGCATTGTAGACAGTCTTTAAGAACTAAAGTCAGAGGGTAGGGAATTTAGTACCTACCCTAAATAAATAAAATTAGGACCTGAAGGCCATTTAGCTAATTGACAATGTCCTACATCTTCATGATGTAAGCTCTATCCCTAAATGCTCTGTCATGCCTTAAAGAAGTCAATATATGCGTAAGTTGACTAGCTTAAACTTTTTCACATTATATGAATCTTTTCCTTCAAAACTATCGTGAATCTTCTGGTATTACTCTCAACAAGTAATCTACTCTTAAAGGATGGTAAAATCAAATCCTTCTTGATCATGATGCTTAATCTATTTACCTTTTATTAATTCTAAAAATGAATCTTTTGCTTTTTGCGCATTATTTATTTATAAACATATGGTTATCCTCAAGAAGAGTCATATCCAGGTTTGCCAACCTAATGCCGACTTAACATCACTTTTTGAAATATTAAAATTATTTTCAACCAAAGTCTCAGCTGAACAAATTTGATTAATAAATGCTACTTGACTATTTAGATTAGAAACAGAGGAAAACTTCATAATAAGCTAAAACAAAACTCAAAATTGACATTATAAATTTTTATTTGATTAAAAATATTGTAAATAAGAGTCATTATAGATAAAGTAAGAAATAAAAATGCAAAATATGATCCCTTGTAAGCAAACAAGAATTCATAAATCAAATTATGACCTTTACTAATCATTGTACCATCTTAAGTTTATTATTGAGCTAGTAAAAATATGAAATTGCAAAATAAAGATGCCTTTGTTTGGTTGATCAAATGGTTGACTGAAAAAATCTCTATAAATCAATTCCTACAAATGTTATATTTATGACCTTTAAGTTTAATAGACCAAAGATTTAATATGAACTTTCGGTGTCTTCTAGAATATAAAAATACATAAAATATGAATAGAAGAGTGATAAAGCATAAAAAGCACATGTAAAACAAATAAAACATATAAACTAATAAAAATCAAGTTATAAAATTGAATTACAATTCACTTTGGTGTTTTTTAAACCAATCTCCTGACTTATATATAAGATACAATAAACTATTCTAGGATTTCGTGCAAATATAACTTAAGGATTTTTTGAAAGCCTAAAATCTTCCATCTAAGTTTTTCTAATAAAAATTAAACTTATTTTACTAATTAAGGGCTATTGAACTTGTTGTAAATAGCTTTATAATCGCATATATGAATCTAACATCAAATGGGAGCATCTAAGATCATTCAATAGCATTATATACATCTTAATTGAACTATTTTATAAATGATAAAAAGATATTATATATATATGGAATAGAAGAAATAATTTTTTTAATCTATAATAGATACATGAAATTTTAGAGATGATAACCTAACTCTTCTTTTGCCTCTCCTATTTCTTAAAATCAAGTTATAAATGAAAAAAACCTAACTGATGGGAATCAACCATTTACTACTTAAATGCTAAAAGATATCGGGAATCCATTAAAGAACATTAGAGGATAGATGAAACTAACTATAATAAGGAAGGTCAAAGAAGCTCCCAATGACTTAATAGTGGATCTCTATATAAAGAGTAAAGCTTTATTGCTTTAAGAGGCTAAGGATAGACATATAACGTTGATCAATATGAAGGAGCAAGCTAAAGATTGTGGCTATAGAATGTAACTAGAATTGAACATATATGATAGCCAACATCAATCTTTCACTAACCTTTGAATGGTTGAGAAACATAATGTAACAGCATTAGAGTCATATTAGTATTAGACACCAGTCTTTTAACTAGGTTTAAAAATTAGAGGAATAGAAGAAAATTGGTATTGGAGTTGCACATGTATTTAGCATTGCACCCATCTTTTTTACCCGAACTAAAAATTCTAGAATAAAATTGGATTTGGTGTGTTCTAGGATATACATCAAACACGTGTTTTAGTTAGTTAGAGTTTTGTTATTTTAAGATGTTATTTCCTTTTAGAACTCTAGTTATAGAGTCTTATTCATTGATATAGATTAATCAAAAACCTTTAGAGAGATTCTTTTTCAATCTTTTAAAGTAACACTCACTTTGAGTTCTCAATAAACTTACTATCTTATTTAGTTTGCTAGTGGCAACCAAATCCTATAATCTTATCATTGACAATCCCTTCTTTCCTATAAGTGTGGCAATTCATATCATTCTCTTATATTTTATTTTCAATTTCTTGGGTTAAACTTACCAATAGAGCAGTCCTTGGTCCAGTTATAATAATATCGAATCTTACTAGTCCTACTGGTGAGGGTAATATTACTAATCCTTTAAAGTGTTATTTATAAGGGTAATAAGAGAAACGTAGACTTATTAGTAAATATATTAGACCCTACCATTAAGGTGTCCTAATAGTCTGACATAATAATCATATCACATTTAATAAACATATTGGGAAGACTAGGTCCATAACAAGAAACTAATATATTCACGAGCCTCCCAATCACTATTAACCTAACTTTAAAATAAAAGACTAGTCTATATAGAAAAATTTTAATATGCATGCACTTTTTTTCTTGCATATAAGGTTTACATCATCTTATCATTGGTTTTCACTTTTCAAATATATTTTTAATTGAAAGTGAAATTTAAATTTGATACTTTAATATATGATGATAGAGTGCATTAAACCAACAAAACATATATGGAATTGGAGAGTTCTTGAAAGATTCCTTCTAGATTAATTTCTTAATGGATTTGAAATATTTCTAGTCAAAAGTCAATTTATCATATAAAATGCTCATAAATTATTAAGTTTTAATGCAATTTTTGTTACATTCTTCACAAAATGTAATATAAGTAAGCTAAGAATAAGAGAAAAATAAGCATAATTTACCTATAACATACATCTTAGTTCTACAAACTGTATTTACTTATGATTTAAAATTAATTAATATTTAGTCATTACATTGAACTTAATTATTTATAAAGAGTAAAATTAAATAAGGTTATTTTTTACGCTCTCTATATTGGAAAGAAGTATTGAAATTGAATTGTCAATTTAACTTTATAAATTGAGATAAAATTAGAACTTCAATTCTTTTCCCAATTTCAACGAACTTATACATAATTAGTTTTCACACAATTGAAATTTTTAAATTTGAAATAAATATTTTGAATTTTTAACAACTTAATCTTCACTAAATTATTACACATGGTGCAATTTCACTTAAGTTAAGATGTAATTTCAATTCAAATTCTAGTTAAAATTTCAATAAAACAAAACACAATATATCATAACCTTGGAAGAAATCTATATAATTTCATAATTAAAATTGATTTTGTTTTGTAGTTTCAATTTTAAAATTAGAATTGGATTTTTTTTGGTTAAACCACCCGATATCTGACACCACATTAACAACCGACTAATCCGGATTCGAGCCAGGAAGGACACTTTTGGGCAACAAAGCTCTCCCTCACGAGTTTTTAAAGCGACTCTTCTTATTTATTGCATGATATCCATATTATAATAAAATATAGGTATAATCCTTCACTAAGATTTATGTTGAATAAACTCGAGCAACTAGTTTTATTTTGAATACATTTACTTATCTATCTTTTTTTTTCTCTCTAAGCAAAACAAAGCACTCAATTATATTACAAAAGAGAACTAAAAGACTGCTTCTAAACAAAAACAATAACTACAACACATTGATATCTAAAAGCTCTTCTTAATTATCATACCATCATCCTCTATCCCTTGCTTAGATTAAAGATCAAACCAATAACTCCAATTTGTATGCAACAACCTTTGTATTTTGGTACTTTGTAAGTATTAATTGAAAGTTACACCGACAGTATAAAGAGATAAGAAAAAAATAGGGATAGGAGCATAGAGCATAAGTTAGTTCCCTTTATAAAACGAGGGCATTATCTATTCGATTTACTAATCACTGAGGAGAGGAATAAGTTTTATAAAATCAAAGAAATTTTAGCCATCATCCACTCATGTTGGCAGTTGCAAAACATGAACGGCCATGTTAACTTCCAACAGTTATGTTTGTCCTAATATAAAATGAATAATCGCATTAGTTGCAATAATCAGAAGAAACACGTTAAGCAAAAACCATCAAGGTTTTGAGAGTTTGGGGCGTGAATTAATCGGTGACTCTAGTAGCCAACCGTGAAACGTATACAAGCAAACAACAAATCTATCAAGTACTTCCACAAAAGGTAAGTCCTTTATATAAATCAACAATGGTATCAGAGCTAAATTGCATGTTTCCTAGTCTCGAATGTCATGAGCCTGAATAGTATGCAATTAATCTGTTTAATTGATATGTTATATATACTGCTATTCTGCCTCATGTCTTTTTATCGCTAAATGCATATAAGTTATGCCTAAAGTATTAGTTACTGTCTGTTCTCGCTAAATGTGCCTAAATCCCAAATGATTATGGCCTAGTTTATGAACCACTAAGAACCCTCGTTTTTTTCTGTTTGCCTAAGTGGCAATAGCAATGACAAAAATTAACCCCAGATAAACGAACGTAGGTAAAAGAAATATGAAAGGAAGTTTCAAAACTTACCCATCAGAACCGCCTCGAAGGAGTGGCGCGTGAATGTCACGCCCCGCCAGCGAAGACCAGTTTTGCTGGTTTTCTTCTTCCCTCTCTCACCGCCGATCTAAGTGCTTCCAGTTTAAAAACCATAGCACTGCCGCTGAGAAGTGGTGTTAAAAGAAAAGCCAAAGAAATCGATTCGTCGAAAGCTGATCTACACCTTAGTGGTGTTGGTTTTGCCAAGGAACTGTCTTTTAGAAGTGGCGAAGGGTGGGTTTTTTGTTGTTTTGGGAAATTGAAAGAAAAGCACATTTTGGGTGGCAACAAAGAGAAAGTATCGTTGAAGACGTAGCGAGAAGAGAGAAAGATCTTGTTTAAAGAATGAGTTTTCTGGAATAACGTTGTTGTTTTAAGAAACCATTGAACAATTTTAATTAAAGAGTGGGTTGTCTAACATTTTTTTTTGTGTTTTAAGAAACCATTGGACAATTTCAATTAAAGAGATAGAAAGAGTGGGCCGTCAGAACATGGTTGTCTAAAAATGAGTATTGCTTTATCATCTATGAATTAATTTTATATGATATTATGTATGTACCTAGCAATTTAGTCTTTACTTCTTTATTATTTCATGAAAATTTTTAGATTAATTTGTTTAATTCTGCAAATAAGTTTTATTATGTGAATTTGTGTTGCCATATAATTTACATGAGTTAAATTGTTATAAATTCATGAATGAGTTTTCATATAATATAATTCAAAATATTCCATAAATTTGTTTTATGGGTAATTTTGCATTATATTTAAAATAATATTATATAAATGAGTTTTATATAATTTTGTATGTAAATTTTGTTTTACATATATAAAGTTTTAGTTGTAAATTAGTTTTACATATTGTTTATTTTTGGCATTTTTGTGACATGTCAAATTAAAATATTTTAATTAAATTATAAAAATTCCTAATTCATTTTTTTGTATGAGATGATTATGAGCTTAGCAAAATTTTTCGATCATACGATGTGAATTATGGATTTTTTTGATAATTTAATTAATAGAAATGTGCCTCACGTCATTTTTATATATACTTGTAGATATGGCAACTAAAACCATAATCAGTGATTTGTCTGCCAATGAAAAATTGGATGGGTCCAATTATAATATGTGGCAAAGGAAGATTCAGTATCTTCTAAATGAATGAGAATTGCTTGAACATTTGACCACAATAATGACTGCACCTTCTTTATTAGACAAAGACGAAAAAGATATTGATACTACTAGTGAGCAATATCAAGCATCCTTAAAGGCTTATGGAGATTGGTCCAGAAAGGATCATAAGGCATGTTATACTGTGTTGTATTTCATACATGACGATCTAATTGAAGAATTTGAGGATTGTCCCACTGCTAAGGACATGTGGGACAAGCTTAAGATCACGTTTGGTCAAACATCTGCAACAAAGCTTCGTGCCTTACACCTCAAATGGATGAACTACGAGATCAATACAACTCGTACTATCGCTGAACATTTACAAACCATGAGTGCTATAGTTCGTGATCTTAAAGTAGCTGGGCGGGCTGTCTCTGAAGAGGAACAAGTCCTTAATGTGATTCGGGCTCTTCCAGATCATACTGAGCACTAGAAGTATGTGAAACTTGTTTTGACACACAATGAGAATGTCAAAACTCTTACAGAGATAACAAGGCACCTCAAAATGGAAGAGGATCGCTTAAAAACATCTGACTCTTCCAATGTGGCTTTTGTTGCTAAAGGGAATAGACGAAAAGGCAACAATGCCAATCGAGGTAAGAGAAAAGGTTCGCGGCCTCCTCAAAGGAATGGACCAAAAGGTTATATTGCCAAGAAGCAAAAGGCTAAGGGCAAAGGAGAGAAAAACATGG